>JASFXZ010000010.1:9154707-9363676 GCA_032209605.1 Mactromeris polynyma | reverse complement strand
TATCATTCCATACCGATTAGTTTTGTGTTTTTCTTGGGTGTGTGTGGTTGCTGACTTTTTCAGCATCTTGATAATTGGTTTACTATGGCAAACGTTTGTTATATAACAGTACAACAAAGGATCTTGTTTCTTCTGTTCCTATATCAAACAATAACAAACCTTCTTATACATTTCTGCTGCGTCACTCGGACGTTGAGTATTAAGTAAGAAATCCCCATACTGAGCATAAACATCCCATAGATTAGGGGCCATCTGTTCCGCTTGCTTGTAGAGTTCTATAGCTTTTTGATGTTTTCCCAACTAAACAAGAAGCATGTTATATGTTAGTACATGTATAAAGCAATGTAATGGTCAACTGACACTCTGCATAAATGGGTTATCCTTCTTGCCAGAATGGTTCAAGCATGCGACCTCTAAGTGGAGTGAATTGCATCTCTCCATAACACATGCAACTGATTAGTAATAAACAGGAACAATCATATTAATATCAAAACACATTCATCTAATAGGCAGTTTTTAGTTTAATTATTTAGTAGACTGGATTTATGATGCCAAAGCAACAATATCAATAAAGTCTATTATATGTTAATGTATCAATATGATAATTAAAGTAAGGTGAAATCTTTACATGTATCAGAATTGAAATAACAAATTCATAACCTGAGATCCAGAGGGCTCATAATTACCCCTTAAATTGTATATATAATATGCTCCTATGTAACTAAGCGAGCAAATAAATGAGATTAAAAAGGGAATTTGACACAGATCAGCTGGATCCCCAGAACCCTCTATACAAAATTAAAATTAAAATTTTGTACACTGATCAAATCTGATACCCTCAGTTCCATAAAAATCGTCCCAAAATTGATTTATGCTAAAATTATTCATAACAATGTAGAATACATATGAACATAAATACCTGGTATTCAATTCCAGCCAGATTTAACATAGCTACTACAAAATATTTATCTAACTCTATAGCACGACTGGTTAGTCTTTCAGCTTCAAGCAAATTTCCAAGCTCCTTATACATGCTTCCAGTTTTCATATGAACTTCTGCACTATCTACAAATTAACAAGTTAATTACGCAATGTATGAAGTCACAAACAAACTTCTATTACCAAAATGTTTTGTTAAGTGGACGCCCCCAGAATGTTTTTGCATTTGACAATTCAAAGATGGAGGCTACGGAATAATTATTGTCTGAAGCTTTTTACGCCTTCCTCGATCGAAAGTTTTGTTTTGATTTAGTTTAAATTATTATTTATTGTATCTCGTATCTTATCTTTAATTCAGACACCAGATAAATGTGTAAATATCGTATTAATGTAAAAGCACATGTTTTTATAAGTAGTGATTTATGGCAATCACTGAAAAGTCAATGGACAGTTGCACTTTGGTCCTGTTATTGATTTTGATGTACATTAAATCATGTTCATCGTTCAAAAACACTTTATAAGAATGTAGTAAAAATTCTAAAAACACGAAAATGGCGGGTAAACTCTTTTTATCAGGTGCCTAATACTGAGAATATAAGCTAATTTTCTTACCATGTTGAGTTATCTTTCAATACAGTAATAACTTTTTTGTTCCAACTGGTCATGTCTTACTATCAATGTTTGTATTTACGCTAGGTTGTCCAGATAAGTGCAATTAAATTTTTACCAAGGCCAGTAAGATAACAGTGTATATTTACTATTGAATTTTATGTCAAACCCCTAGAAGCAACTACATGAGCTGACTATATTTCCATGAGGTTACTTAGTCTTTGGGATACACACCGCTTATTTATCAATCAAACTACACCCTCAGGATCCTTAACTTGGAATAACCCAAATTCTTAATCCAGGGATCATTTTACCAGACGAAGCCACCAAAAGAATTATCATCTCAGGAACTTCCTGAGCCAAGTCATGTAAATCAGACCAACACCAGTCCATATTCTATGCTGTTTGTCTACATACATGGTAGAAATAGTAAGCCCTTGCATGTGACATGTACAATTACTTTGGAAAATAATGGTACCTGGAAGCATACGTAATATTTCCTTCAAAATTTTAAGTCTTTGGTGCATAATGTTTCGTCTTTCGGTTTCATCTTTATTGCGTAGAGTCTGCGTTACCTTTCCCTCTGAAAAAAAGCAAAGCATAATTAAAATATTGATTTAAGTATATGTAGTTGTATCATAAAGCAACCCATATTGGTAAATAATTATGAAAGTGAGCAGTATTGATACTATCCAGGTTTTTATGATATTCGACTGTATTTCAGGAATACAAATGTATATACTTAATGCCATTAAAAACACAAGTTTAGAATTTGGATTCTTTTGCAATATTTACTGATCAGCACATGATATAATGAATGAAAGTTAATGACGTTTTTCCGCACGATTTTGACATATGAAATATGAATCAGAACATTTAACTTTGGAAAGCAAAGGAATTGTTCCAATGGTGTTAAGTATATAAGTGATGTATTGACTTTAAGAAGAAATAAAAAAAAGGTAAAAACATCAACTGTTGTAGTTGAACTTAACAAAAAGGGCATACATTGTATTAGCACGTCTTTCATTTAAAAAACAGTTACAAAACTGTCAAACACTTAATTAGCAAAAAGACCATGATGACACATGCTTGCTCATAAGAAGACATAAAGTTCTAAGTAAAGGAAGAAACAAACTGCATCGGAGAATGTATTTTGATTCAAAATAAAAAAAAAGGGTTTTCATTTTTTGAATATATACTAAAACATGATAAACTGTGACTTGTATGTAACACACTAATTATTAAAATATAACACATTTCAATAAACTGTCATATCCATTTCATCAAAACAGTATATTTCAATATCAATTAAAGTGTAAAGCATTTGAACTTTAGTACATGTAACCAAACAGTGCAAACAGTCTGCAACACTCCAAAAGTATCCCTACCAACATCAAGTCAAGATCTTTAACATCAATTGTTGTTAACCTAAAACCATCAGGGACACTTATTTGATTCTACCTTATAATCGATCATCGCTACGAAACACTATAATAAAGAGTTTGGAAAACACCCACCTTTGTAGAAAAGCTTTTCTATCGCAGTCTTTGCTTCCTTCTTCTGAATTCCTATAGCAACCGTATCACCTAAGTTAATAGTTCCGTGGTACCAACTTTCTGGCTTAAAGTAGATAAATACCATACAATACTTTAAAATGATCTTATTACTAAATTGTCTTTGTGACAAAAATGTATAGCTCTGAATGCATGTCAGTAGATTTGTCCAATGAGCCATTTTGGTTTCAACGAAAACGCAATTGTGACCCAGTAAACAATGAAATAAATCATTGCTTCATGATCAATGACTTCATAATAGATTTATTTTCGGTGACTTATGTCAAACATATTCCTTGCCAAATGATTAAATTCAACACAAAACTGATTGGTATTCAAAAGCCAAAAAAAAAATATTACGAGTGTAATGATATTGCGTAAGAATTGCAATGCTACATTAATTCAGGTCTTTGAAGGCATTAAAAATGTACAGAAAATTCGAAATATGGAAATCAAGATTTCTTAGACAAGAAAAAGTAAGTCCTAACAAGACCTTGAGATTACCGACTAGAGTTCATAATCCGGGTTGCTTACACACGTTCAGTGAGCAGTTACATATTAAAGTACATACAGGCTTTTAATCAACAGAACATTTATTATCATCGAAAGTTCGAAACCCATTTGGGTTGTTTTCATTCTGTAAAAAAGTTCACTTTTGCCATGTTTTGACACCACTAAAACAATATCTGCTCCTCCCACAAACAAAATGAAAACGGAATACAAATAGAGTTACTGGTTACAGGCGAGCAACTAATCAGTTACACAAGCAACATTCCAAATCACCTTGCTAGTCAGTTTCATTTGACTTCTTTAAGAATCGGTCAAGGGCTTTAAAAATATCCTGGGCAGAGTTAAACATGCCACACAATACTAAATGAATATACTATGAGGTGTCCTTTACTCTTGATTGATTCATGTTTCGATTTTATGTTTGGCTCATCAGCTAACTATTATCATTTTCTACTTCATCTGACTTTCCCACTCTGAGGAAATTTCTTCATGTGCATTGAAAGTCTTGAGCCAAAACCATTGTAAACACTAATACTCATTTCTTCAGAAGTAACATGTCAGTGTTGGGGGCACCTATTATTAACTCAACTATCTCTGGGGGGGGGGGGGTTATTGTCATCTTCACAACTTCAGAGTCTAATCTCAGTCTTTTTTAATTAATTCAATTAACATACACATTAACAAAATGTAGTTTGTACCCATGTTTATATACAGTTGACAATATCACAATTTAGAAACATTCTTGTAAACATGGGGGCCACAAACACGATCAACTTGATGAGTAAACTTAAATCGCCCAGATTTTCTCTGTTCCCTTTTTGCCAAATTATACCCAGCATCAATAAAAACTAATACCACTACAGACAAATGCAGACTGACAGATACCTCTGATAATTTATGATACAATTGATAATTTCTTCATTATACTTAATTACAGAATGGTCACGAAGTGAAATTTACTTCATATGGTTATTTGTACCACGAGTGCCGGCTATGGCATCACTTCCACCTTTGAGCTTAATGCTAAAGCTGTCGAAATATGTCCCGCTTGATTTTGCTTTCTTTTCAAAACGTAAGTCTTATCTAACAAGAAAACATAAAAAGTGAACATACTCGTACTTTCAGACAATTTTGGATGTTTAACGCCATTCAAAAGTTAGCACTGGTTTGCGTAAAGTTTCCCATATAGCACAATTCAAAATGTTCTTGTTAATTGCATAGGTGGCCGGTGAAATGCCATGACATTTACAACCCGCATCGAAAAAAAAAAGAAATGGCTTTGAAAAGTACGTAAAAGCAAATGTGTGTATATAACACCTTTTTCTTTCTATAAGTACACAGTGAAAAACATGATTTTTTTTCCATGCAGGTGTACTCACCGGCGACCTATGGTTAATTGCACATGACTTAGCAATTGTCACTGAACAAAAGCTGTGATATGAAATCCACTTTAAGTGACTATTAGCACGCAAAAAGTTAAATCAAAATGACTAACAGTTTTGAGCACGATTGCAGTTTAAATCGTCGCTGGCATTACTAAACATGTAAAGTGGCAACTTTTTATTGACGCTCAGTATTGATCAATTGAAGACATCATTTTCCCTTATGAAATTTACTTTTTGATTGAAATTTCTTTTCTTCTCTGTTTTTCAATAATGGATTTAGATTATATTATGCCTGTCATGTGCTATTCGAAATAGCAATGCTAATTTCACAAATGATTGAAAGCAAACGTTTTCATTTATTTCATTATTTTGTGGCTCAATCAAATGAAAAATATACCAATATCATACTAAGTCAACTAACACAAAACATGAGCGAATCATTGACCATCACCTTAAGATTTAACACACGGAATCAAACATGTCGACATTCCTGATGCCCACCCTCATGTCTCATACACACACTTCACAATGATATAAAACATAATTTAATTACCTGCCAAACTTGTGACATGCGTCTTAAAAATGTACCTGGACCAACAGAACATAAAATATTTAAATAGGCTTCTCCCAGTGTTGTTGCTACATAGGCAAATATATCTTAAATACGAGCAATAGCAAAATAATACCAATTTTACCAGGTTTTTTTTGTAATACCGTTTATTCTAAAAAATATTGTTTTAATCTTGTTTTGCGTCGACAATTCTTGCAAAAAACCCTGACATGTTACAACTATGCGTTTTTTTCATTTAAAGATAACAAAAACTTCTTTAATCGGTGTATACAGAGGAATACATCATTAGCGTATTCTTCGATAATGCATATATATTGATGCTTAATTATACTTTTCTGTTACTTTTCATGTTTGCTTAGGAACAAAATGAAGAAGGAAATGAAATGAAAATAATTACTTTAAAGATATTATCAAGAAGTCTGTGTTAATGTTAAAAGTTACAATTAAGACTATCAATGTATTCATTAAGCTTAACATCCACTGGGATGTTAAAATAATGTATATACAGACAATCCAAGTCAAGTTCCTGGTGGTATTAGAGGACCAAAAACAACAGTAATTAACACAATGGGACTGATTAATGTAGTTGTAATAGAGAATACTAGACTGGTCTTATAGTCAGACCTTGCACCAATTAAGTTACTTAAGGAATCAGTTGTATACCAGCAGACCAGTTGCAATATCTGACCCATTATGAGGTAGAAGCGGTTTTTTAATTGTTTTTTTTAAGTATGTAGAACAGATATCCACTTAAACATTATTAGGAGCAGTTGACTGAATTCATTAATTCTAACTCATGGGGAACGACTATTGGTATAGACAAGAAACGTAGTCATTTAAAATAAGCCTTTACACCCTAGCATATGATGGAAATGAAAGTTCCTTCTAAAGGTATGGCCATAAAACCAAGGGCCATATAACCACTGCACGTGAGACACATAGCAACTGCCTCAGGGCTAAACAACCACATCCCAATGGTTATATAATAAGTGTTCCTGAGTATAATACACAGAGATGAATTAGGTCATACAAACTATGTATCACATAACCATATACCACTGGCCATAAAACCACTGACATGTAACTGTAGTCATAGGTTAAATAAGCCTCAGTCATGAATCATGTAACCCCATCATGGGCTATAGAACCATTAGCAAAGGATTGTATAACCACTGGCCATAAGTCATATAACCACTGGCCATAGGTCATATAATCATATCACATGGGTACCATAAGTCAATGTAGAACTGCTCTTAAGTTGGAAAAAGCATGGTTTTCATAGGCAAGATAATAAACAAGAATTGTTGTAAACAAAATGCTTCAAGGATAGTCAATGGAAGTGGGAGGTATAAAAATGACCAATGCAGAGAAATCCAGTCAATTAGTGCACTTAAATTTCCAATACTGTACGAGTAATACTTATTTATGTCGAAATGGAAAATAAATAGTTGAAAGATCTCAACTGGTTGTTTTCCCAGTAATGCCACACAAGCACTGTCTTCCTGAAACGTGAATACTCAATCAAAGACATCGTGTTTTGCTCTTTTCATGCATGAATGCATGTTGGTCCAACATGCCTTTGTTTTTTCACCAACCTCTGCCTTTTTAGGAGCATATTAACTGTTAGTCATTAAAACAGTTTCCACAGTTTTCAACATATTTGACTAATTCACACTTTATAATTATGTAATATAATGATCGTGCTGATCATTTCAATGCAAATGAATCACATAATATCATTTCTGATTCTCTTATATCTGCATTTGTGAACTGCTTGTTCTAGAACAGTTCAGGAACTACTTGTTCTAGAAGTGGCAGTTTCATGTCCATTGCTGTTTTAAAATTAAGGTATTCCATTGTATATGTATGGCTCAGTAAGCAAATTATAAAAATTTATAAAAATTCACTAAAAAAAATATTATAATTTATTTCAGTTATTAAATCCTATTAAAAGTTGCTTCAATACGTTCTTCTAAAGACAAATAATTGCAAAATTAAAAAAACCTGAAATTTTTCATAAAGGGAGGTAATAAAGTGACAATATATTGAAAATGTAGTGAAAATATTTAAAAAGTTATTAAGAGACCAAAAATTACCATGATTTTGTTTTACATTCAATATTATTATGTTTTACAACAACACTAAGTTAAATTTTCTTTTGTGAAAAAGCAAACAAAACCACTTAGAAGTGTTACTTTTTCTCAGAGAAATGTGCATGTCATTCTGTTCAAAATGAAATTGCGCTGTAACTGGATGGTAAAAATCTCTGAAAACTTGATATATTCTGTGTTAGACAATGTAAATATTTTATAGAACAGACAATTTGATGCCCCATTGATACATCAATTTAATTTAGGTCATCTACTATTAACAATATTTTAGTTTTGGAAGGAAATTTGACCAGTTCTTAAATGCTATATGCATAAATGTAAAAAAACATTTTCTTTGAATTTCTTGTAGTTGTTTCTTACATTACTTTAATCTACATATCTATCATATCAGAAAATGTTCAAGAACTTAAATCCTAGTTCAAATACTGCTTTTTCGTTCTAGAACAGTTCTAGAACTAATCTTAGTTCTTAAACAGTTTAAGAACTTGATCCTAATTCAAGAATAGTTTTTTGGATCTAGAACAGCTCGAGAACGTTTTAGAACTAACTGTTAGTTCAAAAACATTTTTCGCAGGGGACGCTAAAATTTAACTTCAGGCATCCCCATATGCAAATATACAAAGAAACACTCTGGACATAAAATTCACACAAATATGTCCAGTGACTGTACTACATGACATTGCGTATGTACTGACTGTTATATGTTAATGACTAGAAAATTATGAGCTTATTTGTTCTACGTAGGAAGTTATTACGCAGTAGTTTCAACTGTCTTTTTCTAGTTCCTACCGGATGTTTTACGCAGTAGTTTCAACTGCCTTTTTCTAGTTCCTACCGGTTGTTTTACGCAGTAGTTTCAACTGAATGGTTGCTACTCTATTTTAGTATATCACATCAGTAACTAATGAAGTAGAAGTCACGTTCACAGTTTTCAGATCAACAAAATGCCACTGTGTGCATCATATAAGGATGTCTCTGTGCCCATATGACGTAGAGACCAAATAGGGTTTAATTGATATTATACGTCTAGAGATTAAAATGCGTCATTGCTTTTTAAACAAACTCTTGTTCCCTTATAACTCGACCACCTCCAATAAGCAAGACTTAAAACAACATATATTTCAAATTACTGTTTAATTTGTTATTTATGTGTAGCACATGGGCAACCGACCGCACTGTTAGTGACCGCATAACGTAACAAATTACAACATAGGTATCAACATAATTCATGAACACGTATGACCTTTTTAACAACTTCGTAATATATGATTGTATGAAATAACATTTCATAATTAACTTTAAAGAAAAAACAGGTATTATTGTGTCGGCTGCCCAAAGCTGAATGACTTTCAAAACCTAATCTCTTTCCTGAAAATCTCGTGCGCAAGCACCTGCTTGCGACACGTATCGGAGATATTCTACATTAATAAGGGAAATCAATTGTCTCCTAATTCATTACATTCAAATGGAGAAAATTACATTAATAAAATAGTGAAACAACTGAATTATCAACCTTCTAACAGGATACAACAACTTCAGAAATATATTTGTGGGTTTTATAGCATTGACCCTGACCCTCATACACTCATCAATACTTTCAATCATCATCTCGGGGATTAAGGGTTAGAACCACGTTTCTAGAATTCAAAACTATTGCTGCAGCCCCACGCCATCTTTAACTCCCCATGGACTGTCCATCTGTGGACATATAAATGATAGATACTATGTACATGAACATGGATTATAATTCTAAATGCATGAATACAGTAGAACTTAAAAAACCCTGAACTGCCGCCGAATCTAGCATTTATGGTATACATGTGTATGTACGAACTGTTCCTGTTACAAGTGTACTTTAAAGCATGCTGAAAGCATGCCTTTTGCATAAGGTTGTGATGCCATTTTAAATGCACATAGATCGATAGTCATAGCATTGTCCATAATAATGAATAAATAAAAAGGTAATGAAAGGAAAACAAAAACACCAAGATTTTCAAGATGTAACCAAAATTCCTGGACAGCATATTTTGGACCATGTTTATATTTGGACATTAGTCTTTGGACACTAAAATTATAAAATATTTATTTTATTCCCACAACGGGTAATAAAGGTATCAGGATTATTTGCTAAACTTAACAGTTGACTATGAAAACTTTCAGGGGCAAAATTCTTGGAACTGCTCTAATATTACAGTGTGATATGTGAAAACTTAAGTACATCTCATAAGAATTCTTACCAGATACAGAATCTCCCCAGCCTCCTGAATACATTCAAACATTTTGTCTTCTGGTTTTATATGGGGATATATCTGTTTATACCATTCTTGCTGAGTAAATGCTGGATACACACCTAGAAAAGAAAGGTACATGTATTCCAAATGAGTGTATGCTGGATACACACCTAGAAAAGAAAGGTACATGTATTCCAAATGAGTGTATGCTGGATACACACCTAGAAAAGAAAGTCAAATGTATTCCAAATGAGTGTATGCTGGATACACACCTAGAAAAGAAAGGTAAATGTATTCCAAATGAGTGTATGCTGGATACACACCTAGAAAGAAAGGAATTCCAAATTAGTGTATGCTGGATACACACCTAGAAAGAAAGGTATTCCAAATGAGTGTATGCTGGATACACACCTAGAAAAGAAAGGTTTTCCACTGAATGATGCTGGATACACACCTAGAAAGAAAGGTATTCCAAATGAGTGTATGCTGGATACACACCTAGAAAAGAAAGGTTTTCCACTGAGTGTATACAGGATACATACCTAGAATTTAAATTATTCCACTAAGTGTATGCAGGATACACATCTGGGAAAGAAAGGTATTCCACTAAGTGCATGCTGGATACACACCTAGAAAGGAAGGTATTCCAAATGAGTGTATGCTGGATACACACCTAGAAAAGAAAGGTTTTCCACTGAGTGTATACAGGATACATACCTAGAATTTAAATTATTCCACTAAGTGTATGCAGGATACACATCTGGAAAAGAAAGGTATTCCACTAAGTGCATGCTTGATACACACCAAGAAAAGAAAGGTACATGTGTGCCAAATGAGTGTATGCTGGATACACACCTAGAAAGAAAGGTACATGTGTGCCAAATGAGTGCATGCTGGATACACACCTAGAAAGAAAGGTACATGTGTGCCAAATGAGTGTATGCTGGATACACACCTAGAAAGAAAGGTACATGTGTGCCAAATGAGTGTATGCTGGATACACACCTAGAAAGAAAGGTATATGTGTGCCAAATGAGTGCATGCTTGATACACACCTAGAAAGAAAGGTACATGTGTGCCAAATGAGTGTATGCTGGATACACACCTAGAAAGAAAGGTACATGTGTGCCAAATGAGTGCATGCTTGATACACACCTAGAAAGAAAGGTATATGTGTGCCAAATGAGTGTATGCTGGATACACATCTGGGAAAGAAAGGTATTCCACTGAGTGTATACAGGATACACACCTAGAATTTAAATTATTCTACTAAGTGTATGCAGGATACACAACTGGGAATGAAATCTATTCCACTAAGTGTATGCAGGATACACAACTGGGAATGAAAGCTATTCCATTAAGTGTATGCAGGATACACAACTGGGAATGAAAGCTATTCCACTAAGTGTATGCAGGATACACAACTGGGAATGAAATCTATTCCACTAAGTGTATGCAGGATACACAACTGGGAATGAAATCTATTCCACTAAGTGTATGCAGGATACACAACTGGGAATGAAAGCTATTCCACTAAGTGTATGCAGGGTACACAACTAGGAATGAAAGCTATTCCATTAAGTGTATGCAGGATACACAACTGGGAATGAAAGCTATTCCACTAAGTGTATGCAGGATACACATCTGGGAATGAAATCTATTCCACTAAGTGTATGCAGGATACACATCTGGGAATGAAAGCTATTCCACTAAGTGTATGCAGGATACACATCTGGGAATGAAAGCTATTCCACTAAGTGTATGTAGGATACACATCTGGGAATGAAAACTATTCCACTAAGTGTATGCAGGATACACATCTGGGAATGAAAGCTATTCCACTAAGTGAATGCAGGATACACATCTGGGAAAGAAAGTTTTCATTTGTGTGCAGGCAGTCAGGCTTGAAGATTTGATTTTGTAGGCCAAATCGATCTAAGGTCATTACTCTGAAATGGTCGGGCTTGCCTGTTACTTCATTCATAAGCACCAATAACTATATTGTTATTCTTTGCTAATTTTGTTCAAAGGAGAGGCAGTTATTGATTAAGTAACTTTATGGGATTGTTTTGTTGATGTTGAACCTATTTGTGGTAATATTAACTGATCCCTGAAAGGATAAAAATCAGTTTTCGTACAGCGGGTGTTATATTTTCTCATTCGGCAAGTCAGATAAATGAACATGAGTTTTATGGTTATGTAAATTGTTACTGTCAAGTTTTGCAGCGACGTCAAGTTTTGACAAGAATTATGAGTGAAAAAGCAGATCAATGACATAAAAGTTGAATAGATTTGGATAGTCTCATAAATTCGGACAATCATACTTTCACGGACATATATACCATATCCATGGTACTTTATATATATATAATAGTCTCGAATCAAAGTTTTACCACAAATAAGTTGGTTTGTACAAATTCATATGTGATGTATTAACTAATGTTTTAATAAACAGATATTGTGATGCAATGTAAGAAAATACAGGAAGTTAGCATTATCATTTTTTTATGTTGTATTACTTAACATGTTTGAAACAAATGTGTTGACAATATCACAACCTTAGTTTCAATGGGCACTGTGACAATCATATGAAATGCATCCATCTTTAAAAAGGGCCTATCACTGATTATTCTATGTGTGTACATCTAGCCTATAAATCACTGAATGTGAGCTACAGTAACTGTTGTCAGAAAAGTCTCATTATTTTGAATCTGAAAGATTGACAGGTATGCTTATAGCAGACCAGATAGCTCAGTAGGTAGAGCACCTCAGGGTCATGAGTTCGAGTTCCATGTTGGAAGCTTACTTCTTTGTTCCTAAGCAAGACTCTTTTCATATTTCAAATTTCCTTGAAATTCTGAACATCTTCAAGGACCTGTTTGCTGTAGAAATATTTCGATCTTATACATTATGTAGATTCATGTAGCTGTTTATAACATTTTTTCCCCAAGAAAAACGAGGATTTTGCCTTTTGTTTTTATTTACTTCATTGATATATAAGTACATATATAACTCAAATTCGCTATTTCTTTCGTTACCATGTTTACCTAACTATCGATTATAGGGGTGTTGTATACAACCTATTCATCTGTTCATAATTGAAAATATGATTTGAACAACCTTCCCACCCTATACCCAATATAATGGATAAATCGATAATGAAAGCCTTATCGAATTGGGTTTATACAGATAAACTAGGCATACCAATACACAATGTCATTACATCAGGGGCGGATCCAGGATTTGGGCTCAGTAGAGGCATACCTTTTTGGTTTTTATGAAGCCTTATAAAACAACTATGAATGTGTTTCATAGTTTATTTTTAAGTTATTGAACATAATTTATAATGCAACAATAAATCCAAATTGTTTATTTGAAAATCTTGTAATTAATTACCTAATACAAATTCCATTTGGGTCATTAATAAATATCTTTACATTACTTTTATTTTATGTTCTGTTCAGATACCCATCAAATTATGAGAAAATGTTTCTCAATAGTTATTATGCTACACATTTCCTGGCAACATTGATGCCTTGCATCAACTTTCTCTTGTTGTAGTATTTCAGACTGGTATTCCGATTTTACCACTTTTGGTTAACAGTTTGACAAGTAATTTCAGCAAACCAGTCAGGATTGAACTAAAATGAACCCCATTACAAAAATTCACAGTGTTAACTTCGAAAATCAGGAGATCGCAGCTCCCGGCCGGGAAAACGTGAGTTGGCTGTCAAATCCAGGAGTCTCCTGCAGAAATCGTGAGAGGTCACATGTATGTAGTAATTAGTTACTATTTGACCACCAGTTTAAACCAGTCAGTGCCAGGGAACCAACTACTCTAAATGAAATGCCAGTGCCATGTCTTATCTATTATCACAATTATTAACTAGTAATTAATTATTATCTATTAGCACTAAAATTTCTGAAGTTATTGATCAACCTCTACCTTTTCAGGAGATAAATTTGCTTGCCTCCCACAGAGAGTAACAAACCAGAAGTTACCGCATTTATCACTTAGGATGGGTTCCTTTGTCTTGGTTTCCAAAGCTGTTAGGCCATGCCAAATTGGAATTTTGTTAAGCGTCCGTGTGCGCCTAGGTTTTGCGCTCCTCGAGCCAAAAAAAACAACATATTTTCTAAGCTAAAAATTCTCAAATATTTTCGATGTCCATGATTCGACAACAGCAATTTAAGTTGAAATCAGACAACAATCTGATTATTGTGTGAAAACTAGAGAATTTGTGTGAAAACGAGTCAGTTTTAAATTAAATTTATTCATGTTTAGATCTAGTTTTGAAACAAACCATTTTGTTTTGTTTTTATGATGTTTCTTTTATTAAAATATCTAAAATTATGCATCACTTATTATCTGAGAATATTTGTTTTTTCGTTATGAGTTTGGGATTTTTTTTGAAAAGGTAGCTAGGTTTCGCAAACTTAGGTAGACGCTTAACAAAATTCCAATTTGGCATGGCCTTATGAGATGTGACAAGTTGCTAGAATTTATTTTTGATTCAAGACATGCCTTCATAAACAGGCGCGTAGATACATGTATGCAAAATACACAGTTGCGTACACATGGTTATTAAAAAATCGAAAAAAATCCAAGAATGAGAAAATCAGTGGTAAAGCATTTCTATGCATTTAATGAACATATAACTCTCCAACATTGACTATTGCTTGTGAATATGCCACAGGAATCTAGAAAACGGAAATTTCCGGGTAAACATGTCAATCTCCTCTAGATTGCTTGCGTACACATTCTACCAGCTCTGGCTACGCCCTTGATAAAGTAGATGTTACAAGGGCGTCAAGTGAGTTTTGGAGGCAGACATATAAGATGCATATTATAAATAAAGGAATTTCAGAGCTAAAATAAAGGAATTTATAGGATTATAAGAAAGAGAACTATCAAGCTCTCAAACCAACTCCATCCACTCATTCACTCGTTCCTTTGACTAAAAATATGAAGAATTACAGTTTTCATAAAACCAGCACAATTCATGCTCATTCATGTAGTGTACATATTTTTCAATGTTACAATAAAGTCTGAGGAGAAATGAGGAGATTCAGTTCAAGTATCAACAGAAAATGTATACTGGCTGTTCCCTCACGGATTACCAATGCATTAAGATTTCAACCCAATGCACTGCGCGTAAAAACTTCGAAAATGTACATGCAAGCAATATTATCTTAAACACTAAATCATTTCGGTAAATGAGCTTTACAAATAACTTGTAATTATAAATCTGTATTTTAGATGCAATTTCCTTTCAATCAAGCCAGCCACTAGCTGCCATTGTTATTTACTTTTGCACCAAAAGTAATATTTTGTAATTTCTACTTTATACTTGGTTGAACATCTTTGGGATGTTTCACTAGCACAAGCAGTATGTAAAATGATGATCAAGTTACTTTGTGACCGTGTGAAACTGTGTATTTTAAAATTGCAATATAAGCGAATGTGCTTAACAAACTAACACATGTCATAGAGTAAGAGGGATACTGAACTATAGCTGCAACAATTCACTTAAAGCTCGATTCGATTTGATTCCGATATGAACATGTCGATTCGATTATTTTCGATTCGATTCATGTTTTACTTATTGCTGCTATTTAATATTTAGTTGTATATTTAAAGGGTGTTTAATCATTGCAATTATGAAAAACTAGGATAGTGTTTCATCAAGAACAAATTTTAATTAACAAAACTTCCTGTTTACATATTTTAAATAACAAAAAACATCACACATTTACAACAGAAACTATATTACACGTTGCTTTTTGTATCAATCCCTCGCGGAACCCGAAATGTGCCCACACTCTTGATTTTAGTTTTTTAGGAGCATGTTTAGAATGCGGATCAAATCGAATTTTGGGTTGTCTGTATTGATTCGAATCGGCGAGTTTAAAACCGGTTTTTCGATGCATCGGAGCGAATCGTTACACCTCTATACTGAACTTGTATATTTTGTCTGCGAAAACGACCTTTTTGACTGGAAGAACTAAAAAATGCTTAACACAACGATGTAAACAAATGTGCGACGAAAACTAGCATAGTAATCGGACATTTTCGGTATTCAGTGCCATCAGTATAATTCAGGTTGAATACCCATCTTATTCCCTTGTATCTTATTCCACTTTCCCTTGCTGAAACAATACTCATAGATAAGGCTGGGGATGCGTAGTGGGTCCATTTTTATAATTGACCATCGAACATAATCTGGCATGGGATATGGAGGAATCATCGATTATTAATCAAAATGTTTTGAATGCCATGGAATCAGAATTTCTGCTTGTTAATGATAATGTCATATAATAATAATAATAATAAATTCTTTATTTTCAGAAGGTTACATATTTAAGGTTAACAATAAATTGTACATCTTTTTTTCAATATGGCCTTCTACATGTATTAACAATATAAACACACACAAACAAACAAGAATTCACACACGCACACGCACTCACACAATTAAACACGCATTCACAAACGCACACACAATACATTGTACATGTACATCATGTTTTAACATCAGGATGTAAATGAGACTATTAAAAACTACAAAAGTTAAGATGATCTGAAAATAAAATTGAAATAAAACAACAACAACAGACACCTCACATAAGACACATACATACAATAATGAAATATTATTGATATTATTGTTTAAGCATTAAGAAGTTCTTATAATTATTTTTAAATGTTTCTGTATCAGACAGACAACGTATATTTACAGGAATTGAATTCCATACCTCATATAGTGACAACAGTTTGTTAATTTGGTAACATGTAAATAAAGCATAAATATGGTGGGATGGCCGATTTTATTAATAAAAGACAAATATAACATGAATAAAGACTTTGAAATACATTTGAGATACTATAATTTAACCCAAAGAGTAAGTCCAAGAAAGAGAATAAATAACAGAAAAGAGTATAATATAACTTTTCACGCTACAGCCTTGGCAATCGATCATTCAAAACCATTATCAATTGTCGACAACTTCAGAAGTTTCCATCAATTTTTGCTTCATAACCTATCGTCACAGCATCCCAAGAAATGGCTATGCTCCTGAAAGTGCCATTGAAGCTACAAGCGGAAATAGTTCTGAAGAAGTTGAGTAAAGGAAACTGAGGAATGTCAGCCCTTTTTTATGGCAAATTGGGGCCTGATATTCGGTCCCATTCCCCAAATTGTAAAGTATATATTTTTCCCCAGATTTTGTCAAAATTTCCCCATCGGTAAAATTATTTTGTACCAATTATGTCCCTGCAGTAGACATATTTTCCTCGTCCAAATGTTAATATCAGCATATTGTTTTAACCACTCAAAACAATCTATAAAACAGGAAATTCATCCAGTTTTGCTTAATTTTTCTTGCATCCAAACAAAAAATTTGGTAATATGAAATCATGTAAACTCCCTAATTTAGTAATAATTAATTATTAACAATGCAAACTTCCCCTTTCATAAGGCCCTGCCATATTTCCCCAAAATCTGAAAAAAAGGGACTGGCCGTATAGAGGAAGAGATGATGAATACCTCTCTGTAGCATGGTCCCTATACTTCACTGAGGTCTTTTCGACCAAGGCAAAGGAAAAAAAAGTATTTTTTCAACAAAGACAAATACATACCACCAGGGGGGGTTTTCTCTAATGGAAACAAGAACCATCGTTTACGTCCAAATATAACCCCATTCCACGCGTCTGCATGTTTGTGAAAACTGACACCTGAACCAGACATTCCGAGGAAAAATATACTGTCATCTACACCATCCTAGAATATAATAGGATATTTTTTTTAAAAATACAAGAGGTGTGTGACAAATTGTCCTTTTGTGTTGAATTCCCTGTGCTAGAGCCAAGCCTTCATATTGCCCACAATGAGAGCTGCTAATTTTCAATGAAAAACGACCTCCTCTAAGATTAATTAATCATGGTAAAAGTACGAAAAAACTCTACAGGGGGTCCCCAGTGAGTTTCATCATATGTTTTTAGTTTTTACTTAGCATTGTCATCAAATATAGATTCGGCTTCACTTTTCTTACAATTTAAAGTTGGCCGAAGTATACTTAATTTGTATTAACAGCGACATTTACCTGGGACTGAAATATAATGTAGTTCCAAAGTCATGCATACATGTGAACTGAGACTCCCGATTTCCGCGGGAGACTCCCGGATTTAACAGCCAACTCACGCTTTTCCCGATTTTCAAAGTAAACTTCGTTAATTTTTGTTGAGGGGTATTTTTTAGTTCATTCCCGACCCGTTCGGTGAAATTACTTGTCAAACTGATAATCTAAAGTGTAAAATCAGGAAACCAGTCCGTAACTGTTATATAGACGCTCTAAACCATGGAATTAAGCATTTGGTGACACTGATCAAAATATGACGCTACACTCGCTTGTCATGTTGTTTATTCAGGTTTCACACATTTCTATTGTATTCAGATATGACAATTGGCAATAAAATTGTTAATTGGCGACTCTATTCAAGGGACAACCCCCAAATTATGAGTTAATTCGCATAATATTGCTATTAAATGCTTATGATACAGATGAAGGCATATTGAAATATTTTCAGCCACGCAAAAAATCTCCCGCTTTGAGTCTCAATGTCCCGCTTTTCGAGGTGCAATCTCCCGCTTTGAGTCTCAATGTCCCGCTTTTCGAGGTGCAATCTCCCGCTTTCAGTCTCAATGTCCCGCTTTTTGAGGTGCAATCTCCCGCTTTGAGTTTCAATGTCCCGCTTTTCGAGGTGCAATCTCCCGCTTTTCGAGGTGCAATCTCCCGCTTTTCGAGGTGCAATCTCCCGCTTTTCGAGGTGCAATGTTCCGATTTGCCTTCGGACAAGGTTCACATGTATGGTCATCTTAAACAGATTTGCCACATCTTTCTAGAAGTGGTATATCAGTCAATTTTACCTTTTGTGGAAATAATTTTAAACTAAATATTGTTAAACAGTTTTAATGTCACTTACCTTAATTTGTAAGAAATTTGGAGGTTTAAGTGTTAATGGTAGACTAGAGTCATTGTAGAAATCTCTGTCAAACACATACCTACAAAACATGGAAACATACGACATTAATCACAAGGAAATTAACTTGCATTTGCATCAAACTCCAAATGGAAAATTCTAGATTCCAATTTTCATGTAAATGAGGTTTCATTTCTCCAGGTGATATGCTGTTTGGGATATATTAATACATCAAGGGGCATAATTTTGCTCATACAGATGGAATTACTTTGAAAACCCCAAGTGCGCAATTTCACGTATAATGACTAATTTTCCTTCAACATCGAAACTCTGTTATATTATACTTTCTGGGATATGAACTAAAATGTGACTTTTCTTTTTTCTGCAAAATAATATATCAAAGTAAGTATTGCTACCACTTACATTGGTTCACCAATTGCATCTTTTTCATTCATTTGTTTATCAACATACTGAGAGAAAGAAGTTTGAACATATCCCGTGCCTCCATGCCGAACAATTTCTCGTGCATTTCCGGACACCACAAACCATTCCCCATATTCTTGTTTCAAACTTTCGACACTCCATCTTTCTGATTTTGTCCAATTGTTGGCTCCATTTTCAAAACAAAGAATTAATGGTTTCTTGTGTCGATAAACTTTTTCAAATTCATTTTCATCTACATCATTGGCATACTTTCTGTCTATTGTACAAACATTGCTGTCATAGTTACGTAATATTTCAACATCAGCCAATCTCCAGCCCCCATTTTTTGTGTCCGACAATTTTTCTTCAGATCCAAATTGTAATACGTATCCCAAAATACTGAGTAATGTGTACCGATATTCGTAAAAAGTTATTCCAACTATAAGAACACAACTGCTACATATCAATATCCATGTATGGTTTAAACCTTTTGTATCAGACACTGATTTCGACGACAACTTTGTTGTTCTGAATGAAGACGTCGCTCCACTGGAACTTCTCTTCCTCGACATTTTATCCGATCTGGAAGAACAAAAGGTATACTGTTAACTTCGAAATGTACATGAAAACCAGGCTTCTAGACTTTTGTCAAATACACTTGTCCCGGACTTATGGACATGTAAAATTTGATGTGTCCAACATAGGAAGCCGTCCGAGAATATTGGTCAATTTAGTAACAAATAAACACACACAATGATAGCTTCACAATCTAAAATTGATAATCACATCATTGGCATGTATTTGTTTGTGGGATTGATTATATGGTTTGACTTACAACTGAACAATTGATGATGTTGGTTAGCTTTAAAAACAGACTAACTTCAACTAGACTGTTGGTTACAAATTCCGATTCAGCATTAGACTAAGTCCAGGACGTCGAACTAGTGGATTTCTAGAGCCCTTACACAGAACACCATTTTGTTTTTATGTGATGTTGACATTTTCTTAGCTACTATAATTTGCAGAATTATGTCCCAATACTAATTACAATTACATATCAAGAAGACCAGTTTTTTTGTAGTAATTCGAGTTTATGGTTACACATCAATCTTGAAAACTGCAAACTTGAATTATGTGAAATGACACCTAGATTTAAGTAATTTGGTTTCATAATAGCTAGACTCTGAATTTGTGCGCTTTCATAAATAATGAATCATCAATTGTATACTTTCAAATAACTGAAGCAAAGGGGACTCAATGAGACCATTACCTTTAAGAAAACACTCCATACTGACATAACTGTTAATGCAAATGTTATAAAAGAAACTGTTACTAAAATTTTCCAATTTTAAAGCCAGTCTGTTTTGAACAGATGAAGGGCTATAGTTGAAGTTTATAATGATCGGCATCATTGGTGCCTTACGCTTCGGCCTTACAGTTATACTATGCTCATTTTTTGTTCAGTTGTTAAATTAACCAAACATGAAAAATATATTTCCTATGGTTAAAACATCACTAAACATGCATTTATAAAGAATGAACTCATAATGAATTAATTCATATTTGTTGAAGAAAGATGTTTGAACATCATAAAATTATAAAAAAAATCGAGTTTTTTTAACAATCAGGCAATTTTACAGGTTTTGACAGTTTAAGTAATATGATAAAAAAATATTTTTTCAATAGGTTATACATTGCAATGGTTCATATTAAAGATGTTTTAGCCAATGTAACAACAATACTGGATAAAGCCAATTCAAACATTTTATGTTTGAGCCGGATACAAAATGTATACAAAATCTTTAAAACTGTTAAAGTATTAGGTATTATGCTTTCTGTCTCCGCATGTGGTAATTTTGGTTTCACACGTCCATGCAGGGGATGTTTCCAAAATTATATACTTCCTCAGTTTTACAAATGCACTGTCAGATCAAAAGCTGCACTTAACGGTAAAAAGATCCCTGTTAACACCTGTAGACAATAACATGACAAGTGAGGGTTACAGTGTATGAAAACCATTGTGTGATCAAGTCACGGCACACAGAGAATCTACAGTACTGTACAGTAAAACCTCACTTAAAGTCCACCTCAATAATAAGACCACCTCAAAATTAAGAACACAATGTTCAAGTCCTTTTTTCACTGTTATTCAGCCTCAATATTAAGGACAGCAAAAAGAAGACCGGTTTCCAAGGGTCCCAAGGGTGGTCTTATTATTGAGTTGTTACTGTACATAATGGGTAAGCCCTTTTTTACCAGTACAGTACCAGTTTGCACTACTACTAGTACTAGAAAGTACTTTCCATAAGTAAAAAAATCACCAAGGGAAGTTACAGCTGTGTTGTATTTAAGCATGTTTTGTAAACCTTTTGTTATGTTGCATATTTGAAAAAAGTAAGTGAAAAGTAGTAAGTTCTTCTGTTCGACTTCTAATGTTTTATGAAGAAACAAGTTATTTAGTTCTACTTGTATCATGTTTACCTCATTAAAACATGTGAAATGTTGATACATTGTCTACTATCTGGCTTTGCCGTTTTTTTGGAAACAAATTTGTGCGTTTTTTCTGAAACGAATTTGTGCGTTTTTTCAGAAACGAATTTGTGCATTTTTTCAAATAGGTAGCTAGGTTTTGCGGAGCAAGGTTGTCGCAAAAATAAATAAACAGTATAGCCTAATATATCCAAAGTATTTTGTTTTCCACCTCTGAACTCTGATGTATGTGGAAAAGTTTTCAGTTGCTTTATCGAGGAGCATGTTAGTACTGGTTGGTAAACCAGAAGCACTGGTTAAGTGAACTGACCACTGTTACAACTGAAATACTGTTGAGAAACGGCTTTAAACCCAATACAATCAAACAAAACCAAGAAATCAAGAGTAAAACCTCGAGTTAGCATTAATAAATGGAATTTTAACATTATCATAAAAGTTTAATTGTAAGACCTGAATTATCTTTAAATTGCTTCTAGCAAGAAAACTGCTGACTTATAATAAATCCAAACACTATAGTCCGATTTATAAAGCCAATAATACGTACTGGTGCATTGTCACAAATAAGACTTGTTTTGATTTCTCACAATGAAAGCCTCAAAGGCTGGGACATTTTTTATTGTCAAAATTAACAAACTCAATTAAAGTAATGGATTGTGCTAAGATAATGTACAATAAATGTAACGAACTTACTTTATGTTAATGCACTTATTCCAATAAATATAAGTTAATCCTTTCAAATACAATTAAAAGAATTGCATACCAATTAACATAAAATATCAAAAAGATAATATAATCAGTTGAAATTTGTATCACAAAAACATTACGCAATCGGTTAGTTCAGTCCACAGAGCATAATTGAGTGCTACTGTGGGATGAACAACCTCTTCTGAAGGTGACCTCTTTTCCAGAAATCGCAACATGCAAGCAAGAAACAATATTTACTCCATATGGTCACTTCATTTTCATATTGCCATATGGGGCAAATATTGCTTACTGTCAGTACATGGTGACGTCATATGTGACGTTTTCTGGAAATGACGTCACTTAAAGAAGAAGTTGGTAATGGTACAGCGGATGTTCAATTATGATTGCCAACATGAAGGTAATAATCTCCCTATGGCAGAAATAGAACATGCTGCCAAAGGTAAAGCTGCTGACTAAATTTGAATAATTTGTTTAGTTTAGAGACATTATCATTGACCAAAGCCGCCAAAATTACAATATATGCTCGCTTATGATACAAGATGTTTGGTGACAATATTATCTCCTTGGAAGCTACTCGATGTAACACTCTTATGGTGTTGTTATAATCATATCATGGACATGATTTATCTTGACCGTAGTCAAACATGTTTTTGAACTGCATGGGTGTCAATTTTCAAACATGTTCATTCACATTTTGAACATGGTCGTAGAAATATCTCTAAGGAAGCTATACACTGCCATCCAAAAGTTTCTTCACATTTGAATATTTGGAATTTCGTTACTTTTTCTTACAGAATTTCAAATAAAACATGTAAGACCATGAAGTAAAATTAATCATCCCACTTCTGTGATGGATAGTATAGAATTATTGCATATGAAACAAATATGAAAATACATTAATATCAATGGGAAATTGTCAAAGTGGGCAGGAACTTTTGGAGGGCAGTGTATATTGTGACTATCAAGTATTACCAATACACAACGCGTCCTCGGTACCCAGGCAATTCATAACATATATGATAGATGTTATGAATAGCCTGGGTACCGAGGATGTACACAACCATGTCAATAGCAGTTTCTCATCATCATAACATAACTATATCAAGGGTAGACTCCAGGCTCTACACCATAGCTATTTCATGGCCATGACAAACATTACCAGAACACATACAGTTCGTGTGTATACTAAATTCCTTGACGAAACATTTTCACCAGAATTTTGGTCATAAAAAACTTCTGCCACAGGATTTGATTCACAGTCATATTATTTAAGCCTCATTAAGACTACTGCGAGGAAAATAAAATATCTCCCCTAAAAAAAAATGTGAATAAATTGGGACGTCATTGATATATAGAAACAAAAAATAAGATTTATAGACTTCAGGTTGCATTTGTCTCAGTATTGTTGGATAAACCCTGTTCTAACACCAAGAATGCTCACAAACAACGTTCTTTGGAGCCCCTTGAAAAAAAGGGGCACAGCCATTTTGTTTTTATAGGCAACCATTATTACTTAAACATGTATAAATGGGCACTGCATCATGTCATTGGAAAATAAATTAGGCATAAAATACTGCTCATGATTTCTTTAGTCCTGAACAATTATGTTCTGGAAATGGGAACAAATTTACAAACATTGTTCCTCAGATGCTCTTCCACATTTTGGTCAAGTGAAAAAAATGTTGAGACATGTGGCCTGAATGTAGCACTTAATTGTTCATGGACTTGTAAGCTTTCTGCAATATCTCAAAATATTTTAAACCTTGCGAGATAAATGTTGGAGTGAAATGCATTATCAATGCCTGAAAACAAAATGAGTAAGATAAGTGTTTATCTGTAAAATGTTTTGCACTTGACATACCAATATAACCAAGATATCCTTTTAAAGTGACAGTATTCTTTCTTTGGAACAAAAAAATATGTTTTCTGTTTTTACTTTTAAAACATCAATTTGTTTCAAATACAATGATTAATTTATTATCTGAAACTATTCGTTCTTTTGAATGAAAGATTAATTTTGATATGAAGAAATATAAAATTAATATAAAAACTTTCTTAAAATTCTTCAAGGTAACAATAATTTATGAATTATTAATTTGTAATAAAATAATAATTTTAACATGACCCAATATCCCATTTAACAAGCTCTTAAACAAAACACATGCATTTTGTGTACACATTGTGTAAATACATTTGCAATAAAAATGAACAAAAAGGCAGGAAGTACAACTAAAAAACCATAAAAAGAAGACCAAGATAAAATCTTGACTCTTACAATACTTACATAGCAATATTTTCACAAAATAACCTCCCAATATTTACAGCATGTTACAGCCTGATGTTACACACATAGACATATATAAATCGGATCAAATGGATATAGAACTTATCCTTAGATTATCATACAAACATCAGTATGACTCACAAGAAGCTATAATACCGTAAAATCCCTCAGAGGTGTACATTTTCTGAAAGGGGGGCATTTATTAGAGGCCATATGGTAGTGAAATCGATCATAATTTCTCTCCCTAAAAGTTCATGCAAGTACAATAGCATGCAGTCAACAAAAGACACCTTCTGATCTTCCCTGCCACTACAAAACCTCTGTTGATCTCCCTGACATTCTGACGTGCTAATGCCTTACAACTGCCTACGTGACCTATGTCATTCTTAGCTAAGAAAAACAACTCGCAACACTGTCAAATGCTCCTCACTAAAGGTCATGCACCTGTTGCCGTACTGGCCTTGCTGTGTTGGTATTTCGGCCTTTGAATCTGACCACTCGCATGTGACAGACGACGATGAGGTGTCGGATTAAGATAGTCCCGGACATTAGTTAAACAGTGGATTATCGTGGGATTTAAAACTGGAAGTTTTTTCATTCTTTTCTGATTACTCATAAGCGTTCATAAGGAAAGGGCCTGGCATTAAATAAGGAGTTTACGGTATACCATACTTGCTACATGATTATTAAACATGTTGCTGTATCAAGAGAATAAATATCTGTTGCACCGAATGCATCAAAGAGTGAATACTTTGCCAAACCTCTCACAGCACTCCTCACACTAGGGGTAAGATAAGATAAAAATATACAAACAGGCAACAAAGCTAATGGAACAATTTCACCCTAAGCTGGCTTAAAAAACAAGTGAAACATTAATGCAGGCCACAAGCTAATGATACATTAACACGGGAAACAAAGCTAATGAAACATTAACACAGGCCACAAGCTAATGAAACATTAACACAGGCCACAAGCTAATGAAACATTAACACGGGAAACAAAGCTAATGAAACATTAACACAGGCCACAAGCTAATGAAACATTAACACAGGCCACAAGCTAATGAAACATTAACACAGGCCACAAGCTAATGAAACATTAACACGGGAAACAAGCTAATGAAACATTAACACAGGCCACAAGCTAATGAAACATTAACACAGGCCACAAGCTAATGAAACATTAACACAGGCCACAAGCTAATGAAACATTAACACAGGCCACAAGCTAATGAAACATTAACACAGGCCACAAGCTAATGAAACATTAACACAGGCCACAAGCTAATGAAACATTAACACAGGCCACAAGCTAATGAAACATTAACACAGGCCACAAGCTAATGAAACATTAACACAGGCCACAAGCTAATGAAACATTAACACAGGCCACAAGCTAATGAAACATTAACACGGGCCACAAGCTAATGAAACATTAACACGGGCCACAAGCTAATGAAACATTAACACAGGCCACAAGCTAATGAAACATTAACACGGGCCACAAGCTAATGAAACATTAACACAGGCCACAAGCTAATGAAACATTAACACAGGCCACAAGCTAATGAAACATTAACACAGGCCACAAGCTAATGAAACATTAACACAGGCCACAAGCTAATGAAACATTAACACAGGCCACAAGCTAATGAAACATTAACACAGGCCACAAGCTAATGAAACATTAACACAGGACACAAAGCTTAGATGATACATTGATTTCAAACAAACTATAATAATTCCATGAAACATTTACTATCATGTATAATCAACTTGACTGAGGAATACTTACATGGGTACCATATTTGCAACCATCAATCCATCTATACTGTCTCTTGAAGACAGTCTGTTTTTCCGACTTCGAATCAAATGGTAACTTTTAGCCATTTCTACAGCTAAGCAATTAAAACTTAATTAAGATTTTGTTATATATTAGGAAATAGGCAATCACCGTTTTTGTGCAGCAAGTAAACAAACTATCAAAGTTTTGTAAGTCTTGTGCTCAAAGATATATTGATCATCAAATGCTTATTCTGACTATATAATTATGTACTATTTATTTTTAAATACGACATTACTATTGCAAGAATGCATTGAGTTTATCCTAGTCGAGACCTTTTGTATTGTATATTAATTACAGTAATTTTCAGGCCAATAAAATGCCAACAACTATTTCAATTGTTGGCCTTTTTATCCTACTACCATCTGTAACACAATCATCAATATACAGTCCTTAAAAATACACTAAATCAAGTAGTTTTTGACAACAGATGTCATCCTACATTACTTCCACGCAACAATGTATACTTCATATTTGCAGCAACAATACACAATCAGGTAGAATTTTGACACAATGCTTAAGTTTCAAGACAAGAAATATAAGTAATTATTGAATATAACTTCTTTAATTTTTTAAAATGCTTTCAATATGAGTTTAAGAAACAGCTTTTTAATGAGCGATTAAAAACCAAAAAAACTTATAAAAATAAACTTCGCAGGAGTCACAAATTTTATGTAAATTTTAAGGAGCCTCGATATTTTGCTTTTTTCATGTAATTTTAAATGGATTAGTACTATCAATTCAAATTTAGTTGAGAATATTGTCATTTAAAGTATGGATACTCACATCTGACATAACCTTTATAAAAACATTATATAATATAAAAACTTCCATGTGTTTCTACCATAATTACCAATGATTGAAATTATTTAATAATCATTAATTCCATAATAGTACATAACTATGTCAGAAAATTCACATATATAATATCATATCCAAAAACAGGTCTAAATATAAACAAAACCCAAAATGTAAAATACTACCAATCCCACCATGCAAAACTGTAGATTACAAAGGTAAATTCACTTCCTTTAAATAAAATCTTTCACAGATCATTTATCACTAACAAAACCATTAAGTACAAGGGGAAATTTACTACTTTGTAATGACCTTAGTTATCAATGTCTGATAAAATTGAATTTGCTACCAAGTATGAATACATTATAGCAGTATGTAGGGTCATATGAACATAGATTGACATCGTGCTTTATTGCTGTGTGTCTACAAAGTTTTCCCCACCTATTTAAATATAAGTAAATCTTAAAGACACACAAGATTGTGTAATAAAATTTAAACCAATTTATTCTACACAAGTTATGGTGGCACATTTCTGCCACCATCTCAAGTATGATTATTACCAATTACTTTAGACAAATACTACACAAATCAGGTTTCAGTTTCTATTAAGTCTTAAATAAAACTGGGGTGATTTTGAAGTGTACGTCAAGTGAAGCATCGTAGGTGTGAAAGGAGCAGAACGCTGCGAGGTGGGGGTTAGGTGTGGGAGGGGGCTCCACTCTTGCCGGTGGGGAAATTTTTGAAAATTAGGAGGCAAATGGTGCATTTTTATGCTATATAATTACTGTGGAAGAATAAGGTAAATTACAGTGTCAAACAACTGATATATTCAAGCGAATTTGCCCCCACTCAGCCATCATTTTTTACTACATTTTTGGACCTTTTATATTTATTTTTTTCTGACATATTGTACGCATTGGCATATGCCTGGATATGCACCTGTAAAACTAAAATGTGTCCATAGAACACAAATGCCCTCACTTCTTGCCTTAGTCACAAATGCAAGGGCCATCATTCTGTCCAGAATGGCTGTAACTGGAATACATTTCACCACATTTTAAGACTATAGTTTAATTTGAACTTAAGACTTGATCTTGACCCCAAGTGCCAAACTTCACATGCAGACTTAAATTTTTGTGAACGTTTAAACTTAAACTGTAACTCAAATACTTTTCGACATAAGTGTTATACTAAATTCCATTGCTCTATATGCCTTAAATTTTAATTATGCCAAAGGCCTGTTACTCTGCTGCTGGGCACAGCCACAAAAAAACTCGAGATGCACAACTGCACATGCTGGTTAACATTACTCTTAAGTTTCAAGACCCTGGCTCATATACTTATCTCAATAGCAGTGACACAAGCTTCCATTGCTTAATATGTAATTTTTAAGAAAGTCAAGGGCCGTAACTCTATTCTTACTGGAATCAGCCACAAGCTTTACACCAAAGTAACAACTTCACATGTTGGTTAATATTCCTGTAAGGTAACATGACTCTGGCTCTCATACTTTCAAGATAGGTGCAACACAATACTGCATGCTCTTATGACATATTTTCACAAAGTCAAGGGCCATAACTCTGGGTTACAAGGTACAGCCACACACAAAAACCCAGGTGCACAACTTGCAATGCTGGTTTACATTCCTGTAAAAGTGTAAGGTTTTTGTCTCTGGCTTTTATACTTTTGGAGATATGCGCGACACCAGATTTTGTGATAGACGGAAGGACGACACAAGCTCAATAGGCTTTTTTTAACTAAGTCAAGGGCCATAACTTTGTACATATTGACCAAAGCAACACATAACCCCCCAGGTGCACAACTACACATGCTGGTTACATTCCTGTAAGGTTTTTTGACTCTGGCTCCAATACTTTTTGAGATATGCGCGACACAAGTTTAATCAGTTTTTGTTATAATAATGTGTCTGTCAAGATTCATACCTTAGAAAATTGTTAACTTTATTCAGACTGATTAAGGAAGAGAGCATAATATAGTTTTATATATATTGTAAGTGAACATGAAAAGGTCATAATAAAGTTATTATTATTATTATCAATTGTCTTTCCTTAGCAACCATTTCCCAAATTTAGTATCCCACAATTTATGAGCGCTGAAGGCTCATATGTATATACTGTTTGCCTTGTTTGCAACAAGTTATTGGATTATCCATGGTAGTTCCATATTTATGTTAGCAGTAAAAAATTTATAATTAGTCTCAAGTTATCATGTGCAGATATACAAGTTAATTGGCATATCTTGTGCATCAGGGATTTTTTTAAGTCTTTTTTAGTTTTTGAGAATAGTTGCTTAGCAACTGTTTCAAAGACTTCACATACCATAATTAATAGTTCTTAGGGAACAAGATAATGTGCACAATTTGCGATATTTTTTGGTAGTCACGTTTGATTTATTATTTCTATTTATAACTGTCACATGACTCTGAAAACCAACACAAGGCTTTAATGTGATTTCCTTAAAACCCAATAGACTGCTTGTAAAGTTAATATGGATTAATTTTTATTTCTGTACAAGAAATTACGACAGAAGCATTTCATTAATAAAAAAAAATGAAGGACTATATTACACAAAAACCAGGTGAGGTCCCTCAAGTTCACTGCATTAGTGCCTATTAATAACCAGACTGCTATACTCTATTATAGCAGTAGTCAAACGTTAGCAAGGAGAATATTTTGCATACCGACCTGAAAATCTTCATTCTAGTAATTCATACATTTATAAAGGTTACTAATAAATGCAGTCACAGAATATTGGACAAGTTATCAGTGATGATGGAGCATACTTTTCTCCTATACACTGTTGCAGCACTTGTGCAGTGGTTTTCAGTCCCGATTCAGCCTAAAACTAGTTTCATGAAAAAATATTACTGGTATAATTATAATATATGTTAAATTTAAATTAACGCTGTATAACAGTTAATATTGACATGCATTATCAATTGTTAGAAAGTTTATAATTGTTTAAGCTTGTTTTAACATGGTCCGACTGTTCTGAAGTACAGTAGTTAAAAGACAATGCTCCACAGTGGTCCTGTACACACGAGACGAATTGTCGAGCAAATAGTACATTCATATAAGCATGTTGTATAAACTTCAATTGTAAAAGGAATAACTGGATTATCTTATCAAATATGAGGTTGATCTTTCAATGGATCCTTAGATGGTATATGAGTACATCTAAAATAAGGTAAAAAGTAAGCTTTGTTGAATTCACAATCTTTGTAAGATGTGTCCTCTTTGTAAAAATCAAAAGCCATGTTCTGCTCGCTATGTAAATACACTGAACAAATTTTCTAAACATCCATGTTTTAAAATACGAATTTAAGAAAACGGTTTTATATGACGACTTAAAATTTGGCATTCTAGTTTTATACATACATGTAGTACGTACCTATCGACTTTCACAAAGAAAATACCTATTTATCGTCATGGTTGACCACACGTGACGGTATGATTTTCAACTTTTGGCACAAGGATCACTGTGTACTGGGAAGTATGCGGTAAATTTCACTACAATGCAATCTACGTTGTATGTCCAACACGAAAAAAGATGACGAGAATGACCACTGTAGAAAATGCCAGGGCAGTCGGTATGATTGATGCTGGTACTCCGATTAAACAGGAATGACTGACTTATACATTAATTAATCAATTAAAATAGAATTTGGAAAATAAAAATATATAATTTTTGTATCATTAAGCACTTTTTATTAATATTTCAGGTTGAACTGCATAGAATATTCATTAACACACATTCAATCCTGTACCTCTGAACGGTTCATCTTTACTTATGTTGTCGTTGATACAACTAATATCGATACATGTATATCAATGATTTTTTTCTGTCGAAGGATATATCTGATACACACATATATCGATATTATGGCAGGAAAATACAGTACAGTTAACAAATGTGCAAAAATAGCGTAACGTCACTTTAATAGTAGTCAGCCGCTTGTTAAACAATGCTCTAGTGGACAGTGCATTCCAAATGTTGGCAATATAATGTAATACCGTGAAGTTAAAAATATAGATTAATTACTTAAATGGCATCTTGTTATCATAACAATACAAGTTGAACATTTAAATATGTAGGGCATACACACATAAACATACAGAAAATAGGAGATAATAGATAATTCATGGAATGTAAAAGTTTAAAGTGGACATATCAATATCATCGATATTTGTCTTTCAATATATCAATATCATCGATATGCAAAAATCTGAATAAAGGACAGCCCTACTGTTATCCCTTTGAAGCCCCTTTCAGTTTGTAAAATTGCTAAAATATCTTGCATACATTGAGCACGTAAGTTTTATGATTGAAATGGTAGGAAAAACATTTCATCGATCAGCACATTAATTTCATTGTTTTAAAATAGAAATTATTATTATCATTAACCAATAAAGAAAGACTTAAATATTGCTTTAAGCAATGACTAAGTAGGCTTTTCCAGTAAATTTTAACAGTGTTCAGCTTTTGCTAGATGCAGTTTATTAGGCCTGTGCTGAACTACTTTGTCACTTGAATGTGCCCTGTACAATAGTAAGTTAAGGCAACATAGAAGGATGCAGTTGGAAAATAATGTTTGAAAAAAAAACACATTTCTATCTATAGTTCTAAAATAAGCATTTATATGAAAACTAAGAACACACATGTTGAACCGAAGCTGTCCCATTCAGCATTTACTCCCCATACCTGAACTTATAAATTCATGTACAAGTTCATTGGACAGATCTTTATTTTTCTTCTATTTTCTTAATACAAACATTTGTCGGTAATATTTATACTTCAACATCAAAAGGAACATTTCATTTATATATTTCAGCAATGGAATTGAGTCAAAAATGAGCTCAACTACCTGAATAAGGATGTTTAGAAATTTCACACTATGAAGAAATTCTAAGGCGGAAAGGGAAAGACAGCATGGTAGAATCAAAGATGAGCAACATTCAAATTTCTCCTTTCATCAAGGACAATTTACGTAGTAGTGAAGTGTGTATGATCTAGAGAATAGTGAGTTCAGTCTATTGTTCGTCAGATGATGTCCTTGTTGCCAAAGCTCGCATTTTCAGAATGGTTGGCTTCACATTCAGGAACAAGGTAGGACTAGGAGGATATAAAGTTGATGTGACATAATTCATTCCCATTCATTGAGCAGCATAGCAGACACCACTATTTGTCCTCACTCATCAGTTCATAGCCATAGATTGAACATAAATTACTCCGTGTATTTTCAATTTCTACATTAAAATGGATGACCTGATTGATATACACAGATTTACTATCCAGGGTACCGTGGAATTACATTGTGCAGAGTAAAGGTTTCAACAAGAGAGGTTTGTGTAACTTTATCATTGTCATATACTATAGGCAGACTGTCCACTCATCCCCTCTTTTCAAAAAGTAGGGATAAAATAGGCCTTATTTTAAAACAAAAAAGTGGGGCAAAAGTAGGGATAAAGTAGGCCTTATTTTTAAAACAAAAAAGTAGGGCAAAAGTAGGGATAAAGTAGGCCTTATTTTTAAAACAAAAAAGTAGGGCAAAAGTAGGGATAAAGTAGGCCTTATTTTTAAAACAAAAAAGTAGGGATAAAGTAGGCCTTATTTTTAAAACAAAAAAGTAGGGATAAAGTAGGCCTTATTTTTAAAACAAAAAAGTAGGGCAAAAGTAGGCACAGTAGGGATGGTTCCTTACCTTGTGAATATCAAAAATGTAAAAATTCACAGCGCTGTACATTCTCAACAATAAGACCCCTGTGCTTCATACAGGTGAAGTAAATATGTTCAGTTAATGCCTCAGATTTTAAAGCAGTAGGGTTAGTAGGGCTCTTTAGAAAAAAATAAGGAAAAAGAAGGAAGCGAGTAAAAAGTAGAGGAAAAGTAGGGCCCACTTGACAGCCTGTATAGATTATTTTTAGCCACATGTATAATTTTAATTTACATGTTTGTTATTTGATTCTTGTAAGTAAACAGTGTGCAATTTAGGTAAAATGGTGGTTAGTCTTTAGGAACACTATTATATATCATTCTCAACACATCGTAGAATATTGAAGCTCTGCGTAACACTTTACATGCATCGGACAATGAAATAGGGTTGTAATAAAAACCGTTTACCCCACATGTCCGATCATACTTGAGTGCACCTCTATACAAAAATCAAAATGTCCAAGCTGAGTGGCCTCAATAAACTGAATAAACCACGCGTTAATATACCTACCTTCCCCACGTGAGAATAGAGTAATCATCTGATGTGTGAACTGAATGTTACCATTATTGCAAAAGTGTAATAAACTCTGTCTGTACGCATAAACTCCTTGTTCAATTTTATTGAGCGCACAGGCACCAATATATCTTATAAATTAAAAGCGAACTGAATACGCTGTCGGACAATTTCAGGAGATTGCAACCAATAATAATTGAAACATTTTAGTTCATTTTCGCAAGTACCATTGCAGTCCATGTTCAACAGTCACTGCCATAAATTAACATGCAAATTAATTCGCACTAAGAGTTCTACCACTGACAGAGCAAGAAGTTTTGCGAATATCCATAGATTTTGTAAATGGCGTAATTTGAACAGGGGAGGTAACTGTGTAGCAGAAACAATAAGCTAGTCGAAAATGCTGCACGCCTTCAAACGGCATGTAGCACGTTGATCGTGGTAATGTTCATATAAAACAAATTTAAAATAGATAATACAAAATTATATGTATCACAACATGAAGATAATTGTTTTGTTCTTATTCATACAAGTTACTTAACATCACGGACATATAAAAATGGTTTATATGTCCGTGTTAACATTAAGTAAAAAAAATCATTAAAATACTTCTCACCAAAAAATTCGCAAATTGAAATCTATTGGTATTCGGTCATATATAAGCATACACACTCTAAAATCATTAAATATGCAAAGTGCCAAACCTTCTTTCAAGGAGAATTTGATAAGATCTTAATCTTAAAGTGTAGATATATATAATGGTATCTCCCAGCATGGGGTCTTATCTCTTATCAGAATAATCGGTTGTAAAACAGATAAGACTGGCTCTTATGGTCAGGACAGGCAACTAGATGTAGTAATTGGTCGATTTGTCTCCCTTGTGGACCGTAATGAAAGTTGGACATGAGACTGCCCTATAGTGCTACCATGGGAGCTGAAAAGGTTGCTGGCGTATATTCTACTCTGTTTAATATTTTAATAGATGTATCAAAAGTGATATTGATTGAATACAAAACTATGTTCTTGAATTGCTATTTCCCCTTCTTACTACGCTAAATACTATTGCAACTTACACTAATGACAGTGTTGTACAACACCTTTATTTCGTCTGAGCACTTGTGCTATTTAAAGCGTGAGCTATAGGGACCGCTCACCATTTGTAGTCGGTAAGCAATTACCTTCGAGCGACACCTCCTCATAAACCAGCCACAGGGTCAGTTTCCAATGAAACGTCATTTACATTTGAAGATCAACTCAGGAAAGTGGAACGGAATGACTATTCTCAAAGAAAATATTAACTGCATCGCCCTGCGGGGTTTTATATGTGCACGTTATATCAACCAATCTGTGAAATTGTCTGTTTTGCACCATGTTAGGATTTTTGTTGAAATTGAACTTCAGAATTCATCAATTCATAGTCACATTAAAAAAAATCATCCCCTCCCGAACCAACACCCACTAGGTATACCTCTGGAGCCGCCCCTGGGTAGTTGGTTGACTGGCCCAGGTGAGATAGGTCTGTCTGTGTGTCTTATTTGACAGGTCACTGCATAGGTTTTGCGATAGAAATGATGTAGCTAGTGAGTATGCCGAGTCAAATATAGTTGGTGAGAAGTTTGCCACGAGAAACATATCCATCTAACGTTGGACGCCATGCCATTATAAAAACCATCTGGTAGGTTCATACATTTTATGTGATACCAAGTATCACAGGAGTCTCCTGCTACAGCTCTTTGGTTGGATAATATGGCTTCAGACATATACCAAATGGGAATTTGTAGACAGTGCACTATTATTGTCTTTATTATTAAGCTACATAACCACAGACTTTATAATTGTGTAGTTTGCCTTCAACATCTTCAACGTCTTCGTCTTCATCTTGATTGTTAGGCATATTCACTTCATCCAAAATTATCTTGAAAATCTCTGCCGATCTCTCTTTCCATGAAAATATTCCCATCATATTTGCAATCTTTGAATAAATTCAAACTTAAAATATACGTCGGGCTGTTAACAACAAAAGACCTGAGCTCGCTGTATACTGGTTTGCTGAATGTCGGTACTGGTTCTTTTATAGTCTTATTCTCCAGAATGTGCTTATAGCAAAGGCGTGGAGTCAGTGTGCGTTGGTTGATGTTTTGCTTTCCATAAAATGCATGCCATTTGGTCCTGTGCGCAGGAACAATTAGAGTTAATGCGTCTTGTGCTTTTAAACCTTTATTTCATGACATGCTTCGACTCGTGTTGATTTAGAGGGAATATCGTTCATGTATTTTGACTGTAAACATTGCGCATAGCTTGTAATGAGACTGTAAGAACAAACTAGACTAGTATAGTATAGGTTTTATTGTTTTGATATATTGTTTTATATATCTATATTTTGCATGCAATATCCCGTGATTTAAGTCACGTATGCCGAGGAGTTATACGGTTGGAACTTTTTTTATTTGTATAGTGCGGTTTTATTAACCGCGACCGTATGAATATGTTACCTGGACCATTACATTGCAAACTAGGTGTATTGAAATGTTCGTCTTTGTCCGTAAGCTTGTCGGAGAAAAGCTAAGGTTCTGTTTTGACAGAAAGTATTCCAAACAGCAGTTATAGCTTTACACACGATCGCCTTTCCTTACCTAAACTGGCATGTTTAATTTTTCCAGAACCTACATACCTTATTCTTTTTTTAATCATCATGATGAAGTGTGTCAATGGATATTCCAATTTATTTTACAGTGGTTTCCCTTTTCAGCCAAGACTGTACCATAAAAGATGCTCTTAACATGTGCAAAATACAATTAAATGCTTTTCTAACTGGGCGCTATTATTTCATACTTAAAAACTATTTTTTAATAAGTTTTTAATAAGTTTATACCAAGTTTATTGACCCATATCACAATCTTAAAAACGCAAATGATAAAATGTTCAACTGCCATACAAATGTTACTATTATTCTTCAAGGGTGACCCATCAGAAAAGTGGTTCAGCGTAGTATTGACGTAGTACTGATAATTATGAATAGTCACTCATTTCTACACAGCGTACGGCAAATAACTTTTTGAAAGACTCCTGTCATTACAAAATATGTATCACGTGCAAATGCACGCATATACAGCATAAACCAGTATAGTACACCACTCAATTAAGTTGTTGCTTGTCTAGCCTATAGTGCTACCATGGGAGCTGAAAAGGTTGCTGGCGTACATTCTACTCTGTTAAATATGTAAATAGTTCTATCAAAAGTGATATTTATTGAATACAAAAGTATTTTCTAGAATTGCTATTTCCCCTTCTTACTACGCTAATGCTATTGCAACTTACACTAATGACAGTGTTGTACAACACCTTTAGTTCGTCTGAGCTCTTGTGCTATTTAAAGCGTGAGCTATAGGGACCGCTCACCATTTGTAGTCTGTAAGCAATTACCTTCGAACGACATCTCATCATAAACCAGTCACAGGGTCCGTTTCCAATGAAACGTCATTTACATTTGAATATCAACCTAGGAAAGGTGAACGGAATGACTATACTCAAAGAAAATATTAATTGCATCGCCCTGCGGTATTTTATTTGTGCACGTTACATCAACTGTGAAATTGTCTGTTTTGCACTATGTTAGGAATTTTGTTGAAATTGAACTACAGTATTCATCAATAAATAGTCACATTTAAAAACATCATCCCCTCCCGAATCACTACCCACTAGATATACCTCTGGAGCCGCCCCTGGGTATAGTTGGCTGACTGGACCAGGTGAGATAGGTATGTCTGTATGTCTTATTTGACAGGTCACTGCATAAGTTTTGCGATAGAAATGATATAGCTAGTGAGTATGCCGAGTCAAATATAGTTGGTGAGAAGTTTGCCACAGGAAACATATCCATCTAACGTTGGACGTCATGCCATTATAAAAACCATCTGGTAGGTTCATACATTTTATGTGATACCAAGTATCACAGGAGTCTCCTGCTACAGCTCTTTGGTTGGATAATATGGCTTCAGACATATACCAAATGGGAATGTGTAGACAGTGCACTGTTATTGTCTTTATTATTAAGCTACATAACCACACACTTTATATTGTGTAGTTTGCCTTGTAATAATTATTGTGTTGATAAAAGTAATACATTACAGGTTTAAGTTTCGATTCGAAATATATTCTCCCGAGTTCCTCTCCGTTTCCTTGCTTCCTAGCATTTTGGATCTCAGTCCATGCTTTTTCCATAATAAAAATGGACTTCGTTAACTAAGGAATGATATATTGAACACATACACAACGAAGCTGTTCTCAATAGTGTCTGAATGCAAACTCATCACGGCAGTTATTTCCCTTTGAGTGTTTGGAACAAACCAAATTGGCATGAACGCTTTGACTTAAAAGAAAACATGTTAAAGACGGTCACTGTGTGCCGGGGCACTGGCGATGAGAACTTCCCTATAACAACGTCGTCAAAACGGAAGCAAAATAAAACAAGTATATCACCATGATTTCCAATGTTTTTTCTAACTTCGCTGCCAATTTGGTGTGTTTGAAACCATACTGCCAGAAGGTGCGCTTCTAACTCGAACCAGGCGCTCGGCGACCAATGTTTTGAACTAAGTTAACTACGTTTGAATTGTAGAATGACATAGGATGGGTGCGTTATGTGTACAATTTCACTTCTACTCGAAGTACATGCCGTTGTGCTGAATCTGCGCGAAGACTGCTTAGTACAATTTCTGGTCGTACTGATGATACTGTCTGTTTGGTTGTCTGTCTATAGCTCGCGTAGAGCCTAGCTGAATGTCGGGAATTTAAGTAGAAGCCAAACGGTGCTATAATATTGTAGGCCTACAATGAGAAGATTGCTTGATACGTTACCAGGCGGGCGACTACCGATTCAATCAATTTCATTTTAAAATAAAACAGCAAGATGACTATCGGTCACACATTCACAAAACAGTGCCCACGCCATTGGCTGCGTAAAGAGATAACAATGTGTTGGGTAAACAATTAACTATAACTGGTTTGGAAAACTCGACTAGTCTCTTCTAGTTTATCAAATGATTAGTCGATGGACGGCGACACGAATATTTTGCGCAACCGTATTGTGCTCGCTTTTGCTACATGAGTCACAGCGGTGCGTACAAGCCAATTAAATCTAAAGTTAAATGTCGAAGCCAATTTTGGATAAACAAACTTCGTTTGTAAACTAGACGCTGATTTGTTTAAATCTGCTCTTAGTTAAAGCTCGCCTGGGAATGCATCAATTCGTATTTCCTAAATTATGGTTTGAATGTAGACATACGTTTCTATGATTGTGCTACACATACTTACAATCAGTTATGTAGACTTTTAATTACTGACGAATTGTTGTCGCAGTTGTATGTACTTAATGCATCAAAATATATCAATGTATTTATCTATGCTATATTCATCAATGTTATGTTTGTTACACAAAGTTATCACAATGTTTTCTATAGTTGTGATAGTCAAATGAAGTCAACACAAAGTTCGGTGAGGAATACGGGGTGAAAATTGTCTAATCATTGTACGCATTCGTCGATACGAAGGTTGTACTTTTGATTTTAATCTTTGACATAGTTTAAATAAGAAATGTCAAATTATTAATTATTAAACCTCGTATCATATCGTAATTTAGACATGAGCTAAAGGCGTAAATATCGTATTAATATACTAGTTAGTATAAGTTTAAACTAGAAATATCTTGATAAAAGATGGTCGGCGCAAATTGCAGATTTAGATTTGTTGTGCAACATAACAAAATGCCGAGATGTTACAATTGCTGGTCACTCCATATCCAAAATGGATTTCGATAAAATCACCGAAATGCAGTGTATTTCGGTAGAATAACGTTCCCTTTTTCGGAATATTAACCAATCCGCGTTAAGGTTACAAACGTGGTTCGGTTGAAAAGAAATTGCCTTGGTGGTTAACGTAAGATTTGATTGGTTTACCCAACACCGATCTGCAAATAGCAAATCCATGTACACTTTATAAAGTGTTTGTCTTAAAATTCAGACCAGTGTTCGAAACCTACGAAATGTCCGTCTGCTAGCTGTTATACGAAACATTCCGTGTGTATACAACTATTTTTCTAAAAAAAGTGGCGTAACGGGTTTTAGTACCTCGAGTATTTTTTCTTGAAATTTTGAAAACCTACAACGGCCTGTTTACCGTAGAAGTAATTTGATCTTATATAGCTATATACAAAAGTTGTTTCTAAGATTGTTGCCGGAGAAAATGATGTTTTTTGTATTTTGTTTTTATTTACATATTCAATGTATATGTGCAATTCTTAGACAATATTATTACAGGTACTATATTTGCCACATCATTACCATCGTTTGTGTTAACCATAGGTATTTTCTCTTCAGGTCTCTCAAATTTCATTCAAACACTTCATGTGCAATAATTATTTTCCTGCACTTTTTCCGGCGACATTTAAAATATTTATATCTAGGTTGTATAAAGTAAAAATAAGCTAACTTCCTCTTCAATTGTCGAGACATAAATAAATGAACTCGAGGAGCTAGTTAAAACTGAACATGCTCTTGACAAAAGTAAGACATGACCTCGGAAATATTAAGGTACCAGACCATATCACATAAAAAGACACAATTTAGTGTTAATATACATTGTTTATTAGCAAATACAAGGCGAATAAATGTACATAATAATCATATTGTATGAACACATAACTGGACCAAAAGAAACATTTATTATAGAAAAGAAAACAATCGTTTTTACACCATCAAATATCGTTCTGATATACATTGTAAGTCTTTCTCATACGCATCAGCGCCTTTGATTTTTGTTCCTAACTCTAGTATTTAATGTTTCTTCTATTCGAGTTTCACTTATTAAATCAAAATCGTCCAAACACACAGAAGCTTCACCAAGAGTTTTTAACGTGCCGTATTTTCCTTGTCTTCCATTTATCTTCACTCGTAAACACATTTGATGAATATCATGAAGTGAAAAGCCAGTGAAATAAAACACGGTGTTGAATTGTGGGCTTTTTGTCCCTTTCACAATAGGAGTAAATTGTTGTTGAACTTTGCCGGGCATCAAGCACACTTTAGCGTTAGCAACAATACTTGATTCGTTTTTTGAGTCGTTAAAAAGATTTGTTGCGTGTTCAATAGTTACTTTTAGTCTTTCGGTAATTATTAGATACTGAAACCTGAACGAAAGAATACTTGCACCATTCTGTTGCTGAGCCACATCTTTAAGCAGTTTCTCTGGACATTCGAGTTGAACATTTGGCAATTTGGTCGATGTACAGCGTTGGTTCAATAAACGCTGAGCAGAATAACAGAATGATTTGGTTCTTCTAGGTGGAAGTGTCGGAGTTGTTTCAATATTCGTAAGTTCTCGCCATTTTTGCAGACGCAAATCATGCTCGGGGTAAAGTTTCCACGTTTTCTGCCGTTGGAGGGATGACTCTTCAAACGCTGTGCGATCTGCTGTTTTAATATCATCAAAATCATCTTCAACGTCTTCGTCTTCATCTTGATTGTTAGGCATATTCAATTCATCCGAAATTATCTTGAAAATCTCTGCCGATCTCTCTTTCCATGAAAATATTCCCATCATATTTGCAATCTCTGAATAAATTCGAACTTAAAATATACGTCGGGCTGTTAACAACAAAAGACCTGAGCTCGCTGTAGACTGGTTCGCTGAATGTCGGTACTGGTTCTTTTATAGTCTTATTCTCGACAATGTGCTAATTGCAAAGGCGTGGAGTCAGTGTGCATTGGTTGATGTTTTGATTTCTTTTGAGTATCGTATCGTCGAATTTACAAATGAAAGATGTGGAATATTCAATGGTTTCAATAAAATGCCCGACATTTGGTCCTATAACTAAAGTTCATGCGTCTGGTGCTTTTAAACATTTATCTCATGATATGCATCGACTGTGTTGATTTAGATGGAATATCGTTCACGAATTTTGACTGTAAACATTGCACATAGCTTGTAATGAGACTGTTAGAACAAACTAGACTAGTATAGTATAGGTTTTATTGTTTTGATATATTGTTTTATACATCCATATGTTGCATGCAATATCCCGTGATTTGAGTCACGTATGCCGAGGAGTTGTACGGTTTGGATTTTTTTGTATAGTGCGGTTTTATTAACCGCGACCGTATAAATATGTTACCTGTACCATTACATTGCAAACTAGGTGTATTGAAATGTTCGTCTTTGTCCGTAAGCTTGTCGGAGAAAAGCTAAGGTTCTGTTTTGACAGAAAGTATTCCAAACAGCAGTTATAGCTTTACACACGATCGCCTTTCCTTACCTAAACTGGCATGTTTAATTTTTCCAGAACCTACATACCTTATTCTTTTTTTAATCATCATGATGAAGTGTGTCAATGGATATTCCAATTTATTTTACAGTGGTTTCCCTTTTCAGCCAAGACTGTACCATAAAAGATGCTCTTAACATGTGCAAAATACAATTAAATGCTTTTCTAACTGGGCGCTATTATTTCATACTTAAAAACTATTTTTTAATAAGTTTTTAATAAGTTTATACCAAGTTTATTGACCCATATCACAATCTTAAAAACGCAAATGATAAAATGTTCAACTGCCATACAAATGTTACTATTATTCTTCAAGGGTGACCCATCAGAAAAGTGGTTCAGCGTAGTATTGACGTAGTACTGATAATTATGAATAGTCACTCATTTCTACACAGCGTACGGCAAATAACTTTTTGAAAGACTCCTGTCATTACAAAATATGTATCACGTGCAAATGCACGCATATACAGCATAAACCAGTATAGTACACCACTCAATTAAGTTGTTGCTTGTCTAGTCGAGTGGATACTTATATATTACATGAAGTGGTTGACTTTCTACTTATTTTCTCGGCGGATTGCACAACCGCTCAAGTTTCTCTAGATTTGTTTAACATATATTGTTCTGTGTATCGCACTTGCTAATAGTCTTCCAAGATGTACAGAGACTAATCTAGAACTGCTGCTAAGGAATATCGGATGTATTTTACACACATTTGTCATTGTTTCGTAATGGAAGATCAAAAAAAATCACTGAATGTTATTTCACTTATATAATGGAGTAACTTTTGAACAGTTTACGTTGCTTATTTTAAAAAGATTGTAAGTGTAAGCGAAGAGTTCATTGAAAGTTTACCCGAAAAATTATCTTTTTATCATACCAATAAGACTTTCAGCAGAAAAATTGAGCTCACTGATTGATCCTTCCATTGGTTAAGCTTCCGTTTTTGACCAAAGCCACATTCAAGGTTTCTGAGTTTTTCAACGATTGTTATATGTTTCTGAAAAACAAACATGCCACAACATCAAGGGCTTCTGGCACCTGAGTAAAACAATCTGCATGAAATAATTGGTGAAAAAGTGTTGTCTATACCACGGAGTGCGGTTAATTTAGATTACAGTGACTGTACGCCTTGCCCAAGTATCGAATTTCTTTCCTGTTGACGGTAAAATGCAATATTAATAAAACAGGGAACCAGATAAATATCTCTCTTTGTACAATGCACACACAGCTCCTTCACAGGTATCAGCCATTTAGCTAGCTTGCTGAAGACGGGTATTCAATCCGGGTGCTCGCCTTTGTTAAGCATATTGTCAAGGAGGCATACTGTATCATCCGCCCCATTATACTATACCGTATTAAGCGATGCATTGCATTGTTCATTGACAGTGTTACCTAAGGACTAGTGAACGGAAAGAGGTTGTTTAACTCCATTTAAGTACATGTATACACATATCATTGTGCTGTTTACTGTCATGTACAGGTACTCTATGAAATTGTGTGGCATCATACGTAATATTTGCTCCTAAATATCATCGCATGTTTTCACGCCTGTGATATTTTTATATCTTGTTGTTGTACTATTTTAGGAATAAACCATGTTTCACCTCGTTTACTTATTATTTTAAGACACATGGGACATTACGCAGTTGGAATTCCGCGTAAACGATGTAAACAATGCAGGATTGAACATTATATATCATGCAATTTCTGTGCGGATATTAGTTCTATTTATGTACATGACCTTTATTGTCCTATCATTTTCTTTCTTTGTTGCTGCTTGTGCGAGTCGATAGGCGATTCTGTTTCTAAAATGAAGGTTGTTTACGATATTGTAGATCACTTGTGAGCCCTAGGTGCGTCACATTTTAAAAGACACAAATAGACTTTAACTTCAAACGCAGTATTTATGTTTTGTAAATACAGTAAACAGTTGTCAAAGTATCATGTTCAACAAATTCAAATACAATGATTTACATAAAAAAAAATATACAAATCGATATTAAGTTCAGATCTCGGTGAAGCAATCAAAACAACATCAAGTTAAATCGACGTTCACTTATAATCTCGGTGAACCGTAAAGCGAAAAGGCGATCTAAATCGCAAGTAAAATTACAGAATCCAGGTGTCGCCACAACGTGAGTGATTCCTATATAGCCCTCACATCACTTTGTGAAGCGGGGGGGGGGGGGTAAAAAAGGCCCAGCAAACAAGAAATTTTAAAAGAATGATTGGCGTTAATTGAAATAAGCAAGAGGTTGCAGTTTAATTGGGTAAGACATGAGTTATTGTACGAATTCATGTTAAAAGAGTCATTAAATAAAAAAAAACATATAACGATTTTGCTTTGTTTATTTGTTTCAACATATAAATAAATATATATTCAATCACCTTTCAGAGATTTCCATAAAATCACTACTTAGATACATGTTTAAACAAGAAGTATCTTGAAAAAAGATGGTCGGCGCTACTTGAAAGTTATGATTTGTTGTGCATCATACAAAATTGTCGAGATGTTACGATTGCTGGTCACTCCAGATCCAAAATGGATTTCGGTAACTTCACCGAAATGCAGTGGATTTCGGTAGAGTAACGTACCCTTTATCGAAATATTAACCAATCCGCGTTAAGGTTACAAACGTTGTTCGGTTGAAGAGAAATTGCATTGGTGGTTAACGTAAGATTTGATTGGTTTACACAACACCGATATGCAAATAGCAAAACCATGTTAGTACGGCTGCACCGAAAAATATATGAAAGATCAATGGGCAATGCCACAATGATCCTGTAATTGTTTGGTGTACATTTATTTACGAACTTTATTAAATTTTATTGGTATTTGTACCACCTATGCTTAGATTGTTGACTTTATTTATAAGTTCAAATAAATGTTGGGTGCCTTTATTATTTGATTATATTAACATGTGTTAGTGCAATAACTACAAATATGAATCAATAAAACAACTTTGCTTATTTCAGTTTGCGTATATCACCTTTTTTGTAGATGTTTCTTGTTTTATTCCTATTTCATTTTTGTTGTCGGAGGAGCCGTTATTGTTTAAAGGTAGAGTTTCTACCAAAAAATGCTTCGTAATAATTTTGAGAAAAGTGTATGCTCGGAACGGAGGTTGGACCTCGACATTATCATCACGGAAAATAAATTAAACCTCGACGGGTAAAAAATGTAGAAAGCCAAAATGAAATTGACTAAAGTTGCAAAAAGAAAATAATTCAATCGTAATTGTTTTATGTAGTAACACTAAAATATGTTGTGTAATCTTTATGTTGAAATAACGCGTACCATCATAAATAAAAATGTACACTTTATAAAGTGTTTGTCTTAAAATTTAGACCAGTGTTCGAAACCTACGAAATGTCCGTCTGCTAGCTGTTATACGAAACATTCCGTGTGTATACAACTATATTTCTAAAATAAGTGGCGTAACGGGTTTTAGTACCTCGAGTATTTTTTCTTGAAATTTTGAAAACCTACAACCGCCTGTTTACCGTAGAAGTAATTTGATCTTATATAGCTATATACAAAAGTTGTTTCTAAGATTGTTGCCGGAGAAAATGATGTTTTTTGTATTTTGTTTTTATTTACATATTCAATGTAAATGTGCAATTCTTAGACAATATTAGTACATGTACTATATTTGCCACATCATTACCAAACTCGAATGTTTTACAAACGTCCGTTTGTGTTAATCATAGGTATTTTCTCTTCAGATTCCCCTCAAATTTCATTCAAACACTTCATGTGCAATTATTATTTTCCTGCACTTTTTACGGCGACATTTAAAATATTTATATCTAGGTTGTATAAAGTAAAAATAAGCTAACTTTCTCTTCAATTGTCGAGACATATACAAATGAACTCGAGGAGCTAGTTAAAACTGAACATGCTCTTGACAAAAGTAAGACATGACATCGGAAATATTAATGTACCAGACCATATCACATAAAAAGACACAATTTAGTGTTAATATACATTGTTTATTAGCAAATACAAGGCGAATAAATGTACATAATAATCATATTGTATGAACACATAACTGGACCAAAAGAAACATTTATTATAGAAAAGAAAACAATTGTTGTTACACCATCAAATATCGTTCTGATATACATTGTAAGTCTTTCTCATACGCATCAGCATCTTTGATTTTTGTTCCTAACTCTAGTATTTAATGTTTCTTCTATTCGAGTTTCACTTATTAAATCAAAATCGTCCAAACACACAGAAGCTTCACCAAGAGTTTTTAACATGCCGTATTTTCCTTGTCTTCCATTTATCTTCACTCGTAAACACATTTGATGAATATCATGAAGTGAAAAGCCAGTGAAATAAAACACGGTGTTGAATTGTGGGCTTTTTGTCCCTTTCACAATAGGAGTAAATTGTTGTTGAACTTTGCCGGGCATCAAGCACACTTTAGCGTTAGCAACAATACTTGATTCGTTTTTTGAGTCGTTAAAAAGATTTGTTGCGTGTTCAATAGTTACTTTTAGTCTTTCGGTAATTATTAGATACTGAAACCTGAACGAAAGAATACTTGCACCATTCTGTTGCTGAGACACAACTTTAAGCAGTTTCTCTGGACATTCGAGTTGAACATTTGGCAATTTGGTCGATGTACAGCGTTGGTTCAATAAACGCTGAGCAGAATAACTGAATGATTTGGTTCTTCTAGGTGGAAGTGTCGGAGTTGTTTCAATATTCGTAAGTTCTCGCCATTTTTGCAGACGCAAATCATGCTCGGGGTTAAGTTTCCATGTTTTCTGCCGTTGGAGGGATGACTCTTCAAACGCTGTGCGATCTGCTGTTTTAATATCATCAAAATCATCTTCAACGTCTTCGTCTTCATCTTGATTGTTAGGCATATTCAATTCATCCGAAATCATCTTGAAAATCTCTGCCGATCTCTCTTTCCATGAAAATATTCCCATCATATTTGCAATCTCTGAATAAATTCGAACTTAAAATATACGTCGGGCTGTAAACAACAAAATACCTGAGCTCGCTGTATACTGGTTCGCTGAATGTCGGTACTGGTTCTTTTATAGTCTTATTCTCGACAATGTGCTAATTGCAAAGGCGTGGAGTCAGTGTGCGTTGGTTGATGTTTTGATTTCCATAAAATGCCCGACATTTGGTCCTGCGCGCAGGAACAATTAGAGTTAATGCGTCTTGTGCTTTTAAACCTTTAACTCATGACATGCATCGACTCGTGTTGATTTAGAGGGAATATCGTTCACGAATTTTGACTGTAAACATTACGCATAGCTTGTAATGAGACTGTAAGAACAAACTAGACTAGTGTAGTATATGTTATATTGTTTTGATATATTGTTTTATATATCTATATGTTGCATGCAATGTCCCGTGATTTCAGTCACGTATGCCGAGGAGTTATACGGTTGGGACTTTTTTTATTTGTATAATGCGGTTTTATTAACCGCGACCGTATGAATATGTTACCTGGACCATTACATTGCAAAATAGGTGTATTCAAATGTTCGTGTTCGTCCGTAAGCTTGTCGGAGAAAAGCCGCGGTTCTGTTTTGACAGAAAGTATTCCAAACAGCAGTTATATAGCTTTACACACGATCGCATTTTTTACCTAAACTGGCATGGATCGGTCCTGAAAGTTCATACACGTGTTCGCCATCATTTTAACAGCACTAAACTGTTAATTATATTGTGTTGTGTGAGGTTGGGTGCACCTTTAAACCAGGTTTCAACCACAAGTGGAGTTTTGCCACTGACTGTTCGGTTGCATTTCCTATTGAATGTTTTTCAAAAGTTTGACATATTTTTATTTTACCAATCGCGTCTTCTTTTCTTTATATATTCTTAGCATCGCTCTTAGATTTTATCTGTCAAGGGTGGTGGGGATATCACTTAGACTTTTTAAATCATAATGGATTTTTTTCAAAGCTTACAATGTTCAAGCTTTCTTTAAATCAGTGTCAGAACCAACAATGCAACCAGTTTTCCACTATTACTAGAGGTGTATTTGGACAGTCAGATTATTAATTCTTCAATGTTTTTGTTATATATTTGTATTCGTTTTGTTGCCAGAACCTACATACCTTATTCTTTTTTTAATTATCGTGATGGAGCGTGTCAATGGATATTCCAATTTATTATACAGTTGTTTCTCTTTACAGCCAAGACTGTACATGTGCATAATACACTTAAATGCTTTTTTAATTGGGCGCTGTTATTTCATTTTCATAGACCAATATCACAATCTTAAAAACGCAAATGATAAAATATTCAACTGTCATACAAATGTTACTATTATTCTTCAAGGGTGACCCATAAGAAAAGTGGTTCAGCGTAGTATTGACTTACTGATAATTATGCATAGTCACTGATTTCTACACAGCGAACGGCAAATAACTTTTTGAAAGATTCCTGTCAGTACAAAATATGTATCACCTGCAAATGCACGCATATACAGCATAAAACCGTATAGTCAACTACTCAACTAAGTTGTTGCTTGTTTAGTTAAGTGGATAGTTATATATTAAGTGAAGTGGTTGACATTCAACTAATTTTCTCGACGGTTTGCAAAACGATGGTGGCATATTTCTGCCACCAGTTAATTACTTAATTAACTAGATAATTATGTTGTTAACTTGATAAGTATCGTGATAAGTTTTCCTATCAGATAAATATCTTTACACGAAAAATTGATAAAAAAGATAACGCGATACATATCTAGTTTGCTAGATAATTATCGAGTTAATTAAGTGGTTAACGAGTTAAGTATATAGCTAACGGCATACTTATCTAGTTAATTATCATGTTAACTAGATATATAGACACTAGATAATTATCGCGTTTACTTCTTAACAGTAACCTATAATTATGTTGCTAATGCGTTACATATCTAGTTAACTAGATAATTAACTATATAATTATGTCGTTAACTAAATTCGTAGCTTGTAAACCACTTAATTAACTAGATAATTATCTAGTTAACTAGATATTTATCGTGTTTACTACTTTACACTTATCTTAAATAGATTGTCCGTACTTGGTTTAAGTGGGTAAGTGGTGGAAGTTGTGGGCACTATCAGACAACTTTTCGTGCTAGCTTGCTGAAGACGGGTGTTCAATCCGGGTGCTCGCCCTTGTTTAGCATATTGTCAAGGAGGTAGACTGTATCTTCCGTCCCATTATAATATTAAAGTGCTGTTTACATGTACAGGTTCACTATATAAATGTGTGGCATCATACGTAATATTTGCTCATTTTCACGCATGTGATATTTTCATCTTGTTGTTGTACTATTTTAAGAATGAACAATGCTTTACTTCGTTTACTTATTATTGCAACCCGAGCCAGCGATACATGGGACATGACGCAGTTGGAATTCCGCGATCAACGTTGTAAACAATCGGGATTGAACATTAAATATCATTCAACTTCAGTGCGGGTATTAGTTCTATATATGTACTTGACCTTTATTGTCCTATCACTTTCTTCATTTTTTGCTGCTTGTGCTAGTCGATGTGCGTTTCTGTTTCTATAATAAAGGTTGTTTACGATATTGTAGATCACGTGTGAACCCTAAGTGCGACACTTAGTGGTCGAGTGATCACAGTTTCAAAGACACAAATAGACTTTAACTTCAAACGCAGAATTTATGTCTTGTAAATACAGTAAACAGTTCTCAGAGTATCATGTTCAACAAATTCAAATGCAATGATTTACATCAATATAATATATACAAATCGATATTAAGTCACTAAGCAAAATATAAAACTTGTTACAAAATTTAATATCAAAATATTGTCATTTATAATTTATTTGAATTATATAATCCTATTCAAAATTGGTTCAATACGTTTTTCTAAAGACAAATAATTGCAATAATTAAAAAAAATCTGAATCTTTTCATAAAGGGAGGTAATAAAGTGACATTATATTAAAAATAAATAATTCAGTTATTAAGAGACCCAAAATTCATTTACCATGATTTTTTGCACAGTCAATATTATTATGTTTTAAAACAACACTTAGTTAAATTATCCAGAAAAAAAACTAAAACTTTTGCAAAAAAATCAAACAAAATCGTTTAGAAGTGATACTTTTTCTCAAAGAAATGTGCACGTCATTCAGTTCAAAATGTAATTGCGCGGTAACCGGGCGGTAAAAGTCTCTGAAAGTTTGATATATTCTGTGTTAGATAACGTAAATAACTTTTATTACAAACAATTCGGTGCCACATTGATACATCAATTTTGTTTAGGTCATCTGCTATAAACTATATTTTAATTTTGAAAGGAAATTTGCCCATTTCTTAAATATATAGATGCATAAAATATAAAAAAACTAATATTTTCCTTGACTTTCTTGTAGCTGTTTCTTACATTACTTTAATCCACATATCTGATTAGTACAAAGATGCTTTCCTAAACAAGAAATATTACAAAATGAGAAGTGAAATGTTAATTAACTGGTCATTTTTGTACGGCTAACGTTTTCAGGAATGAAGTTTACATAGAAAAAAGGTCATCACTTTTTTTTAGCACGGTAAAAAATTACGAAATTTTAATTTGTTATCCACATTATTGTACAGATTAAATCAATACACATTAAGGCGAATTATACCCTGGAAAATAGCCATATTTGCTTTTAAGCGATATTTTGGAAACTACATAATATAGCAAGATGAAATTTATACTGTTTTATCGTTATACAGTCCTTCAACTAATACTGCTATAATTTTGTAAAAAAGTTATTTGAAATTTTGGTATTGTAAATATTGGTTCGGTATATCATGCATCGCTACTTTTACAAAAATACTTTTGATATTAAAAAATACACCGGAATGTAAAACATCATCAAAAGTCATTCTACATGTACAACTTTACTATACAGTGTACAGAGTTAACACATGGCGACTTCGACACCTTAAGCTATATAAAAACCAGAAAGCAGAACATTTATTTCAAACTGGAATTATACGGAAATTTATAGCAAAACAGCAGACATAGTAAAATTGACAAATGACTTCATTAGCCTTTGGATTTTGTGACCTATGACGCTCACGAAATTCCAATATGACGGCCACCAAAACATTACTTAAAGATATGTTTTCTGACAAACAAATCCATGGGCATGTAAGATTAAAGGTAGAAATCCATAATTTAATGTAACATGTATGAAACTGCCATTTAGAAATTGGCAATAGTCTGATTTATCACGGAAAAAATGGTCGAAGATTGAAAGCAAAACAGTCATCATAGTAACACATGTAAGGAGAGATGCGCAGAATTGAACATTTGAATCCCTTGTAACACTAGAATATTGGCAGAGAACAATTTCCATACGGATGTCATATTAAAAGCCGGTACACGTTAAATATATCCGTGTACCTGACCTAGTTTTCTTCAAAGGCATTAGAAGAAGGCTTTTACAAATATTCTTGGTTATGTTCGTGAATATTGAAGAAATATATACAGAGAAAACTCCGCAATTATAGACGCCTGTCACTTACCTAGGCCCAAGGTTCGTAACTAGGGAGACAAAGACCCCCAAGTCAAAGCTGTTTACATTTCTTGACGGATGTAAACAGGACAAAAGCGTCTCATTGATCTGTAGAATTTAAAAGGTAAGAGGCTTTGTCAAGCGCCTGATTGATTGCAGCTCGTGCGTCAAAGGTGCATTATGGAACACAGCGAGATTTAATCTATGAAACGATTCAGAGTGTTTACCTCGACAGAAATAAAAGTTTTTAATGTGCTTGATCAATGTAAGCTATGGGAGTTTGTTCCGGGAGAAATGGAGCCAGCGTAGCATGCCACAAACAGTTTTACAGACATATTCAGAAACATATTGTAATATATGTCAATCAAATACCCGCATTTACAATGAAATTTTAGTATTGTTGTTTCTGTTCTTTCTTGTAATGTGTGTTATATGCCAATCGCCAATAAGGATATTGACTCTTGAACAATTTACACGGGGTTCTATTTTTTATAATTCTAAATCATTGTTTACATTTTCACTTCAAACCTTGCAAATACATGTACATATTATATAGGAACAATAACAAAAATGATTTTAATTAAGAATATTAAAACAAAGCAGTTGGTGTTTTGCTGTTGCTGTTTCAGCTGTTGTTGATGATGATTTCCCTGCCTTTTGTGTCTATTTCATGAAATTGTTGTTTTTTGTTGTTTCTACTGTTGTTGCTGATGATCTCTTTGCCTTTTGTGTCTGTTTCCTGAAATTGTTGTTTTTTGTTGTTTCTACTGTTGTTGCTGATGATCTCTTTGCCTTTTGTGTCTGTTTCCTGAAATTGTTGTTTTTTGTTGTTTCTACTGTTGTTGCTGATGATGATGTATTTGCCTTTTGTGTCTGTTTCCTGAAATTGTTGTTTTTTGTTGTTTCTACTGTTGTTGCTGATGATGATGTCTTTGCCTTTTGTGTCTGTTTCCTGAAATTGTTTTTTTTGTTGTTGTTTCTACTGTTGTTGCTGATGATGATGTCTTTGCCTTTTATGTCTGTTTCCTGAAATTGTTGTTTTTTGTTGTTTCTACTGTTGTTGCTGATGATGATGTCTTTGCCTTTTGTGTCTGTTTCCTGAAATTGTTGTTTTTTGTTGTTTCTACTGTTGTTGCTGATGGTGATGTCTTTGCCTTTTATGTCCGTTTCCTGAAATTGTTGTTTTTTGTTGTTTCTACTGTTGTTGCTGATGGTGATGTCTTTGCCTTTTATGTCCGTTTCCTGAAATTGTTTTTTTTTTTTGTTTCTACTGTTGTGTTTTGTTTTACTTGGTAGACGCAGTTTTTGCTACTGTAGGTTTTGTTGTTTCGGTCTCCCAGATTATTGTGTTTTTCATGCTTTTTTTGTTGTCGTTTTATTGTGTTTGCTCTTAATCTTGGTTCTGCAGTACTATGTAATAACGCTATTCGATCAATAACCCATTGACTTTGGGTGACTGTATCGATGATTGAAGCCAGCGTCGTCGGGTATTGTCACAGAAAATTATATCAATAATGCGAACAATACGTGGATAATGAAACTTGTTTAAATCAATGTTATAAGAGAACGACGTTAGTTCTTTTTCGATCGCAACTGTTCAGTTTATATACACAAACATTTCTAGTTAACGGGTAAACTCTAGTTTATATGAAAGATCTTTAATCAAACACGATTAAAGAGACAGTATATATCAGCTTTCACCCGTATGGACAGTTCGTGCAACAATGATTTTAGAATACTATTTATACTGTAAATACAGCAAGCGTGTTTTTGTGTATGGTGTTATGTTCTAGAGTAGCTTATCCCACGTGATTATCCACCGAAGTTGGCGGCAGTTCAAGTGTGACGGACAGATGGTGGCCCAGTCTATATTATCATATATATTATATTATATATATTAATATAATATGTCTATAAAATGACGCAAGACTAAATTAGGAGCCCGTTCTGTTTGCTCACTGCGGTCGTCCCTGATCTGCATTCTTTCTCTTTCATTAAGGTGACGATGCAGAGGAAGATGATAACTAACATGACCGTGGCCGATACTCGTATACTGTTTAAGTGGTAAAGTTTGCGAGGTGGAAAAGTTTGCGAATTTCGCAAATGCACAAAATTCGCAAACAATTTCCACAGCGTAAAGTTTCACTTCCACCGAAGTATATTTCTCTACACACCGTGTAGCCGCTACTTGGAGTCTGGTACTTCATGGAGGCACGTCCAAAACATTGCATGACCGATAAAACTTGGAGTCCTACCTTAACTCTTGATTTCGGCGATTCGCAAACATTTTCGTGTCTGGAATCGACAATTCGCAAACTGTTCGACACGCGATATTATCCACTTTTACAGTAACTCCTAGAAATGGACGCAACAGAGACCCCACGTGCATTGTTGTTGTTTGTTTGTTCCTATTATGTTTAACTCCAATTTTCAACATTTCCATGGCGATCAGTTGACTGAACCAGTTTTCCTGGTATTAATTAGCAACCTTTTTTGCCGAACTACAAGAAGCTTGCAACTTCTCTACATGAATCAGAGGTGGAGGACAAATTCTTAAGCCTACTGTCAGGGAAGGACATGATCTGTCCTGTCTGCGATTTAAACCTGTACCTCTCGGGTCCGGCGTTGTTCCAATGGAGCTAGAACCTACGTGTTTTTTGGCATTGCTACATAATTATGTATCCTGTACATAGACATTGGCTAGAAGAGATGACTCTATTTAGCACCGGCGAGACATTTTAAACTTTAATGCTCATTGTTGTTCGTTTTAGTTACCTAAACAAACATGAAAAGTATAGTTCATACAGTTGATGCTCAATAAATGGACATTAATAAAAAATACACTAATAATGTATTGCTCTGTATTTGGTGACAAAAAACGTTTTGTTATATTTATAAAATAAACCAGGTCTGTTACTTTGCATGAATGGTATCATTGTCTTGTGTAAATTAAAATGCATTGGTATAGCCTTTAGCAGAGATTTCCTTGGGAAATGATCAGATCAGTTTTCAGATATCCAATTATCCTACCAAGACCACCATACTGCCACCACCAGATCTGTTCCTCTCCCGAATACAACAATCTGCAAGTCTTTAATTTCTACGGCGATGGATGCGAATTCTGTCATCTGCATGGCTGACAGTAAATCGCGACTCACAGCTAAAATGTGTATCGATTGCCGATGGTTGCGTATGAAATGCAAATGACTTCGTGCCCATAACAATCTGGCAGTTCGGTGTCAATTGTGGACGACAAGCAAGAATATGAACACGGTTCTGTCTCAAATGGCTTATTATCGGTGCATGAATCCCGTAATGCCGAACAGTAACGGTTGCTGGTAAAAAAGGATTACGTAGATGAGTCAATGTGATACCGCAATCGGTCCATAACGCTGTCGCACGTATTCTACCGGGTCTTGAATGATCTCTGACAGATCCAGTAGTTCAGGTTCGCTTGATTATGAATAGTCTGTCTGGAGCAGCCCAAATGACAAACAAAGTTATTTGTGTCATTCTCTGAGATGTTTTTGCCCAAAGACATACTTTAGCGAAACTGAGTTATTAACATTTCTGAATGCATGGATAATATGTAGGTCACTTCAAAACAAAATATTTTGCAAAACGGCATTTTTTTCAAGGAATAACAGCACTTTTAGAATGATCATCAGGACAACAATAAATTCTGAGTTTCACAAATTTAATACATCAAATATGTTTTCTGGTACAATCATATACAAATATATGTTTATTATTCTTTTGATGAATAAATTGACCATACAATGTTTGGCTTCTGCTCGCCGTTGAATCATAAAACTGAAATGTTTCAATTAGCTGTTGTTATATAATTCATAATGAACAAAAAAGAAACCGATTTGTACACATAGTGTTTGTTGTGTTAACGAAATCATTGTGTAAAGAAAGTAGATATGTAATATTAGCATTGACCTGCGTTATCAGGATTCATGAATTTTAGCGATTATGTATGCACTGTTAATCGTTTTAAGTAAGCCAAGAATACCTACGCGAACGTGCGATTGGTATGCTTGATGCTGGCATGTCGACAGAAGACGTTGCAAGGCATGTTGGGAGTTCTAGTCGAGCGATACGAAATCCTCGTGTACAATTTAGAACGACAGGACACACCGACGACTTGCCACGTCGTGGACGTGCCCGTGTTACAATGGCTGATCAAGACTGCTATATTATGAACACGCATTTGCGCAATCGATTCCAAACTGCCACTGCTACAGCTGCTAATATACATGGGCTTCATAATAACCGAATCAGTGGGCAAACTGTTCGTAATCGTCTGCGGGAGATCGGTTTACACGGACGACGTCCTTACGTCGGATGCGTTTTAACGCAACGTCATCGTGTTAATCGTCTTAATTGGGCACGTGTACACACTCGTTGGACACGACGACGCTGGAATACCGTTCTTTTTTCGGTTGAATCCTCATTTTGTTTACATCGTGGTGATGGCAGGGTGCGCGTCCACCGTAGGAGAAATGAACGCTATGCTGACTTGTTGTGTTATTGAACGAAATCGTTTCGGGGGTGGGGGTTCTATTATGGTTTGGGCAGCCATTGCCAATGGTTACCGTTCACCACTAGTCGTCATTAATGGCATTTTTTACATTGTAACTCAAAGAGGTGGTTATACCCGTTATAGTGTTATCTTTGTTTTTAACCCCTACCTCACTTGGTCAAATTTTCTCTATTTTCTGTTAACCTTTGGCCATCATTTTTTGCACCATGGAACACTCTTTAAACGCATATATAACAATGATTCCCCCGATTTGTTTTCATCCAGCTATGTTCAAGCAAACTTAGCGGATATTTCGTTTTTGTTCAGTATATATGTGTTGTTTTCTGTATTTTTTTTGTAATGGAAATTAAACCTTTTGACTTCACTTGAAATGTTTTTTTTAACACGGCTTGTAACTAGTGTACAATATGTGGGCTTTGGACAAAACACGAATAATCTTAATCTAGTTGTTCGTTATAAATTGATGAAGATCTTTGGGACAAATAATCAATTTAGATTTTCAACAAATGCGATACGTTTTTAACATTCAAATGGTGTTCTTAGTTTATTCAAATATTTGAAATACTTGGATTTATCGAATTGTTATGTATGTTATTCTAATTCTAATTGCCGATTGTATGCTAAACGTACACACATCAGGAGTTTACTCTTTTGTTCTGCCAATTTATTGTATAAGAGTAGTGAATTATTAAACTTTATATTTAAATTAGATACGTTTTAATTGGTCGATTTCCACATCGACGTATTTTCAAAATAAATAGTCAATATAAAACATATATCGCAGTTCTTACCGACCCAAATCTGAAATAATTGCACAACTTGGCAGTGGTATATAACATTCATATTCGGCCCTAGTATGCTTTTGTTAATTTAATAAGAATGCAATGGTCGATATGTTGACCATAAAAAGTACAACTAAACAGTATTTGTATTGTTTAATCCATACCCGCTGTCCTGGGTTTTAAAATCGATGCACAAAGACAAACAACAGTTGCATTTACTAAGTATTTTCATTTGCTGATCGATTGCCATATTGGTAACACCATGGTTAGTAGTTCAATTTGGGAATAAAACATGCGGAACAATCCTAATCATTAAGTTTTAAAAACTTGAGTTGAATTGTTTGCCAATATTTTATTGATTATGTTTTGATGGACTAACTTGCAGATTGATCCGATTGGTTGACCGCATCAGGGCTTTCGAATAAATGTTCAAAGACACGTGTCCCGGACTAATGGAAATGTAAAATTTGACTTGTCCGACATGGGAAGCTAGATGTCCGAGAAAATCGTTCAATTTAGTAACAAATAAACATGCATAATGACAGCTTAACACTCTAAAATTAATAATCACATGTATGTGTTTGTGGACTTCTAAGGTTTGACTTACACCTGAGCAATTGCTTATGTTGGCTAGCTTTAAAAACAGACTTGCCCAGAGCTAACTTCAACTACTCAACTGTTGGTAGCCCGATTCAGCATAAGACTAGTCCGGGACGTCGGGCTAGTGGATTTGTAGAGCCCTGCGCATGTCGGATAGATATGGCTCTATTTCCTAAAGATGCTCAGATCTTCTTTTAACCCATGTTAAGACTACATACTGTGCTTTTAGTTGCAGTAAATATATTAACTGTGAGATTGGTTGGGCATATTGTTTTATTTGCCACGTGTTGACAACGCACTACGACCTATACTCGACATGATATCTATTTAACTAAGTTCAGTATTGACAATCGTCCAGGGTTATTGCTGAAATCATAAGCCTACTTTTTATAACGGAAGAGGCCGTACTTTGTCATGGCGATACCATGGTTTGATTTTGCAAATCTACTAGCACTATTTTCATACTAACGAAAACACAGCGTCAACCAATGCTAATGAAATCGATGCAATGACGTCAGCAATTAATCATTCCTATAACAATATTGACATAATCGCCGTATGGATTTTTTTGGAAAAAAATAATGAAACTTATTGAAATAAAATCATACTACTTAATGATAATTTTTCAGGAAGTCAGCTTAACTGAATTTGATATCAGTCTTATTAGACTAGATTTAGTGGGGTAAGATAAATATGGGATCTTGGTTTAAAGCCAAAACGTATATCCCTATGAGTTTGCTTAAACAGAACATTAAACGTACTATTCCAGCGTTGTTTCTACACCACAAAGATAATGAAACAAGTCAAATAACTAAAAAAAAGATACCGTCAAAGTGTATGTATTTTATTACCAGATTGGATACATAATAATGCAACAAAGGAGAAAAACCGAGAAAGAAAAGCAAAACACAAAAAGTGCAACAAAGAGCAACATAGTAGACAAGAAAAAAGCGCATCACCACACAACGCGACAGGACAGTCCCCAACACAACCCAGTCAGGGCTCTAGAAAATTAATTAAAATTAACTAATGGAAATGTAAAATTTGACTTGTCCGACATAGGAAGCTAGTTGTCCGAGAATATCGGTGAATTTAGTAACAAATAAACATGCACAATGGTAGCTCCACAATCTAATTAATATTCAAAAGTATGTGTTTGTTCACTTTGTTGGATTGTAAGGTTTCACTTGCAACTGAACAAATTGCTGATGTTGGTTAGCTTCAAAAACAGACTTGTCCGGGACTAACTTCAACTCAACTGTTGGTAGCCCGATTCAGCATAAGCCTAGTACGGGACGTCGGGCTAGTGGATTTTCTAGAGCCCTGCCAGTGTATGCCAAACGCTGAACAGCATCTTTCGAACAGCAAAGAATATCACAAAACACCGCAGCGTAGAAATGCACTGTGTGGAAAGGAACAGAATAACAGAGACAATAACTAACAGCAAAGCAGAGCACATCAAAGCACTGATCATTAAGTCGCTAATGAATATGAAATATTGCAAAAAAAGTGAAATATGGATTTGTGATTGGAAAATGTTGCTTGTAAGCGCTCTTCGCCTCAATAGGTTCCTATAGTCATATTTATTTCATTATAAATGGCTCAATATTTCTTGTCATACATTGTGAGTTGTCAAGTAATGTGCTTATTAATATCTTGCATGTCTCATATCAAGATTGAAAGCACGATCGAACATTGCCCTGTAAAATAATGTTGTTATACTCATATCTTTCCATAAAGCAAACAAGTTCACCTCGTGTAGCTTTGCTGACATTTTATCTATAAACATCAGCAATTATATTCATACGCTATCAAATTGCTACCCATGTAACGGACTATATTTTATTGCGTATTGATATAATCTTGGTGCTGGTTCAATTGTTTGCGTAAGGCAACATTGTATCGTTCAATAATTTGCGGACTATAGAACAAGTGCTTGCTATTTTACTTGAGCACTTGTTAAATGTCTATATAACCTTTATAAAAATCAATTTTTCAACAAATACTCAGGCTTTTAAATATTTTTCTCCTGCCACAAAACGAACCGAATATTGAAATTTAATATGCTATAAATAAATTCCTGTAACACCTTCCTCTGAAGTGTCAACGATCCGATATCGATTACCGCGCACGACTCTCGCGTCCGGGCGCTACTCGGGGTATCAGAGAGACAGGACACATCGGCTCGACGAAACACGATATTTTTAGCGGTGATTTAAATACTTTTTGTGACTGGAATTTAACAACAAACAGAACAACGAATAAACTGTTTCCAAAATATATTTTTCGAGAGATATGGGGACATTTCAAAACTTGGTGTCTTCACTGTGTTTTTTGTGTGTCCTTTTCGTATTTTTCACATATGGTAAGTGCATATATTACATATATTTCTAGTATTAGATAGATGATTGCATCGTAGAACTGATGTATACCTAATTGTACGTGTTTATTATACTTTCATGTCATTTTATTCATCATTGTATATTGCATATGATTGAAATAAGTGTGTTTAAAGTTAATTTGAAACATATGGACGTGTGTAATACTGCTCATATATATCGTTTTCTAAGGTTCTACATTAGGATAAGCAAATTAAATAAGTATATACATATATATAACACATGCCATTCGGGGTATGATCGGTCTCTCTTTAATGACAAGTTTATATGAATTGGTTATAAACCATGTCACTATGCCCTTGATATATGTATGTAATTATTCCGGTAATGTGGCAACATTCGCTAATGTACGGCAATTATATATCCTGATATAAATTTTAAAAAAAACCTACTGTTTGCCAAAAATGTACATTAAAAATTAAAACGTTAAACTTAAATATGTATTTATCACATACGTTTGTTTATCGTCGCTGTGTTTCCAACTTATAAAAAAATGATAAGTTTACCACTAAATAAATGTGTATATATTTAATAAATAGGAACACTATTCTTATTTAAAGGGGTTTACTTGGATGTAATGTTTGAGCTGGTAAATGTAGGCGTTAAAATGATTCCAACGCTTGAACCATGTTTGTATTTATTCTTTATTTTGGTCTCATGTATACACATGTACATACATTTTACAATAACATAAAACAGAGCCAACTATTAGAATATAGCCACTCTTAATAAAAGTTTTAAAAGACTAGACGTTACAATAAAACATCAAAATATCACATGATACGTTAAGATATTAAACATTACACAATAGTGTGTAATAAATATTTGCATATATGCATATAAAACTGTACAAAAACAGTTGTTAATTGTTACTAAAAATAATAATATAACAAAAAACATGTGTAAGAAACTGAATTATATCGTGCACTTTTGCACATACATAAAACATAATCTTTTGAAATCCATTTAGAACCAATCAGATGAACGTTAAATTAGAAATATTATTTTAAATGATTGATACGTTCAAGCGCCGCTATATATTGAAGAAGAGATATTTCGTGCTCTTAAAAGTACAGAATTAATGAAAGAAATCAAAATTGAGGTTTTCATGAACTTTGAGTCATAATATTTCCTATTAGTGAAAGTATAAAAACACTAAAAAGCTCAATTTTCAAGTTTAATTCTAAATATGTTTTATTGTCACGCGAACTACTGTTTACTTCTAGTGAAAAGCTCGATAATTTCGTGCGCTGAATTGCCATACAATTTTCACGGAGTAAGGTGCCGCAAGGGACGTGAAAAATATTTGATTATGTTATTTGCATATCAGTGTTGTGTAAACCAATCAAATCTTACTTTAACCACTAAATCAACTTTTCTTCAACCGAACAACGTTTGTAACCTTCCTGCGGATTGGTTAACCTTTCGATAAAGGGTACGTTACTTTACCTAAATCCACTGAATTTCGGTGAATTTACCGAAATCCATTTTTGGATCTGGAGTGACCAGCATCTCGGCAATTTTTTATGTTGCACAACAAATCTTAACCTGTAACTTGCGCCGACCATCTTTTTTCAAGATATTTCTTTTTAAGTCACATTGAATGTCGTAAATACGCTCGTAGACAATGGCCGCATCGTTGTATGGCAACCGTTATTCTGATAGACATTTAAGAAGTGAACAGCTTCAGTATTTTCAGATAAATATTACTAAGTATGTGCAGAAGAATTCTGAAATCCATAAACTCAAATAATAAACGTAGATCTAAATTTACGGCGCCATACTATTTACCTCTGTCGATGCATTTTAACCATATAGCTGTTACCTGAATTTGTGCGGCATGACACGAGTGCTATAGTCGAAATCTAAAATGAGAAAGGTAAATAATTTTGGAAACTTTAGCGAAATAAATGCAAATTTTGAACTGTTTTGAAAAATAAATTTACAAAGTCGAGTCTGGAGTTTCAACAAAACTAAAGCTTATGTATTACGTAAAGGTGTTGTTTATTTGAAAAATGATTTTTTTGTGTATAAGGGAAACAGATAAGTTAGAAAGGTGTTCAAGATTTTACTTACTTTTTCATTATACCGGTAGTTTATCAGTGAATCAACAGCGATTGATAGGTTAAACATTAAAACCATTCAATGTATCGTTCATCAATTGCAGAAAATTAAAGATGAAGCCTAAATTCCATGTCAGGTGTTTGTTTCACCACTTGATCTATACTAAGTTATTCAACAGAAATCTGGGGGTTTGGTAAATCAAAGAAACTGAAAGAATACATCTTAATTTTTTGAAGAAAATTCTTAATGTCAAAATGAATACTTCAAATGAAGCAGTATATGGAGAGTTAGAGTGTTACTTATTGTATCCTGGTGAGTTTCTTGCTGTATTGAGAAATTGTCTTGTTCGATTTCGTGTTTTATCACATCCTTAACAGTTTAACAAATGAGTCGCAATGTGTCTTTCAAAAACTTTAGAAATAGTTGGCAAAATAGAAACTGCCCTATAGCAATAAGGATTAATGAGTAATATAATAATAGTCAAAATAAGATCGACAGTTGTTTCAGTAAAAATGGAAAAGTCAGAAAAAATATCCGTTTTTATCAATTGTAATGAAAATATTATTTTATAATGCATGCTTTTCCTTCTACACTGGACTATTGTTGCATCGTTTAGGGGACTCGAAGAAAAAACAAAATATCTCAGGTACATTACAAGCGCGAGTAACTAGAATGATACAAAGGGAACTCGCCAACATTGATGACTCAACATTACTTAAATATTAAATTGGAAATCATTTGAAAATTGATGTTTTTTATCATACCGCGGTCCTTGTTTACAGAGCTGATTGCAATGACAGTCCGCACTGTAATCGCTTGTTATTTTTTAACTCATAATGGACACAGCTTAAGATCAGTGAAGAACAATTAATTAGCCACGCTAACTCAGAAAGCAAACTGTATTCAAAACTGTAGACAACAATTCTTTCACAATTAGGAGTGCTAATTAATGGAATAAAATTTCCAATACTATAAGAACGGTTCCGTCCGTCAATATATTGAAATATTAAAGACATACAATTGTATGTTTTTATCTTATTTGGAATTTATTGGTGCTATTTTGCATGTGGCTTTACCTGCTGGCTTTCGTCAAAGGGCACCCTTACCTTATCGATGCCATTTTATTATTCGTATTTGAATGTTGTATGTTGATATTTTTTCTGTTTCTTGTTAGTTAGTGTGCTTATGTTCACGAGTTCGCCATTCACTTAAAGATTTTCAATTAATAGGGTATACAAGGAAGCTTGAAAACATTTAGCTTAAAAAACAGGAAAGAGATATAGAAAATATTACGATGAAAGTATATAAACAGAAGCCGGGAAGCCCATGTCACATGCAATTTTACGACATCGAAAAAGTCTAATGAAGTCTTTAACTAAAACTTTATTTTTTAGCAGAATCTCGAGTTAAGAAGCCTTGTGAATAACACAAGAGAACACAATTTATATTACACATATTCATGTTGTAAATTTGTGATCCAGTCGTTTTCCGTCTGCGAGACTCTTTCTTCTGAAAGTTCTGCTCATTTTTATTGAACCTCGACCCAAAAATTAAAATAGCATGAATAAAAATATCGGTCACTAAGTTAGTTCTCGATTTATCACATTCTTTATTTTTAACGAAATGAACAAAAAACACCAGAACATGCAAAATAGCTAAGAGAGAGAATAAGTTGCTACATGGAACGCCATATACATAAGACAATGCCTCTCCACACAGACATCCGGGAAAACAGTCGATAACACATAAGGCGTAAAGGAACAGGGGCACAAGGAATGGCCTGGCCGACCATAAGGCATAACTCTATAAGGCTAGTTTGTAAATTAAAATATTTGAAATGTCTGCATTATTACGAATACAAATTTGATAAGAGTCTGGTATCTTTGGTACACAACAATGTCGTCTTTCAAATTGCCCTTTTATCGAGAGGTTAAGCAGTCACATACGCGAGGTCTAACTTAACATCAAGATGATCAGCAGTCACATACGCGAGGTCTAACTTAACATCGAGATGATCAGCGGTCACATACGCGAGGTCTAACTTAACATCAAGATGATCAGCAGTCACTTACGCGAGGTTTAACTTAGCATCGAATTGATCAGCGGTCACATACGCGAGGTCTAACTTAACATCGAGATGATCAGCAGTCACATACGCGAGGTCTAACTTAACATCAAGATGATCAGCAGTCACTTATGCGAGGCCTAACGTAACATCGCGAGGTTCAGCGGTCACATATGCGAGGCTTTTATCTAACATCACGAGGAAGGTTGTACCGTCTTTTATATAAAATTCTGAACAACATCAGATCATTGTCTTTGAATTGGCACATTCAAAGAGCATACTGAACGCAATAACATTTCCTGTTGGGAAAATATAATTATCAGAACGAACCAACCACTTATTCTCGATAAAAACATCGCACTTCCTCACACAGCAAAGAAAACGTGATATGCACTTGCACTGTACTATTGTTCCAGTGCATTTACATGTTCTCATGCGGTTGTCAAGGTTACAAAAATTGCATACTTTTTTCAATTTTATAATATATATGCTTCAAGTAGTCGACAAAATGTCTTATAAATAAATATATAATTATGTCTTTTAAAATCGTATACATAGTTCCGTAACCCTCCTGTTTTGTTTGGTTTTTAGCCCCTCTCCCTAATTTGGTCATTCCGGTTCTCCCATCCAGTTTCTTTATTGTACCCCTTGCGCATTGTGAAATAATTTTACTCTGGGTCTCCACTCAAGGGTACGATAGTTGAGTCCCTGTGTTACGAATATTATCGGTCCTGTCTGACCTTCTCAACTGTTTTTTTGGGGGGGACAGTGCTGATAATATACTGGTCAAATAAGCTGACTCGCCATTCGTAATTTCATTAGATTACGACGAAGTGATCTTAAAACAATGAACAGGAGAATAACATACTTGAGATAATTTGTTTTCGATTTTTCAATTGATTCAATCATAAATGGTACGTAGTATACTGCGATCAAACCCAGCAGGTGTAATTTGATTTGCCTCTCTGTTTTAATATGTACGCTAGGGATCTGTGTGGATAGGCACTGTTTTATAAGTACAACATTCTGTATGTATCTCGTCCATACGTTTGAACTAAGTGAAATAGACCAGTGTAATTGTTTACAATAGAACCATAGGTCTATAAGCAGCACGCTTGTATTTTCATTTATTTACAGACGCCGTATGCTTTCCAAATTAAAAAACATCGACAAATATTTGAATTTTGTTTTGACAAGAAAAGTTAAAAACGGATCAAAGGTCGTACCCTTTTGTATGTGAAAAACACATTTAAATTGTTTATCCAACTGAACTTACAGAGTGCAGACTAAAGTACGAGTTCATTTTAGAATTGGTTTTATAACTGACTGCTGTCTGAAAGTATTTTAGGCTGCAAATAAGCGGAATTTTTTGTTTACAAATACTATTTAGCACTGGTCTAACGTTGTAAATGGAAATATCTCAGTACAGTCTTATGTTATGTCGATGTACTCGACACTGTCAGCTTAAATTATCAAGTGGACGAGACATTTCTAAATATATGTCCTGATGTTACAATAAAAAAACAACAATAAAGCTTTGGACTCTGTTGACTTCTTTTATAAATGTACTCGGTGTTCTTACATTGTATAAGTTTGTTTCTATCTGTTCAGTCAATGTATGTTTCTCGTAAGCATTAGGCTTTTAGTGAAATGGCGGTTAAGGGGCAAGGTTGGCGTGACGAACAACTGGTTTAAGTCCCTAGTATTTTATGAACAGTTCCAAGGAGCTAGGCCGTTATGTTAACTTTATTACTTTATTGCTGTGTTTCCCAGTCGTTTCATTTTCATGTTTTGATTTCGTTGATAATGCGATGTTAAGTTTCCATGTCATTATCATACCAGTTTTGTTTTTGTGTCCTCTCCCTGTGCTCACCTTTTGGACCCTTTGGTATAATGTCTGTGCCCCTTTCCATGAACCTCCTGTTCCGTTTTGTATTATTTTTGTGTCCCCTCCCTGCATTTAACCTCTTCCATTTCTTTTGTCTAGGTCGGTCTGAGGATATTCTGAATTCTAAGTGTAGCCTTTACACTAACCTATGGTCCGTAATATGCCATTTTTTTAAACTTAAAAAATGGTAGTTCTCTCCGATATATTAGTAGATTCAGCAATAAGATCTTAGGTTACAAAAATATCTAGTATCTAGTTTGATTAATTCCGGTAGTGACGCGAGCGAACATCATGATGATACCCAGTTAATGTTTAAATGACACTTAAATAACTAACTGAACGGAAGGCCGCTTAGATATTAACTGCTTTATCTATTTCAACAAAGAAAAAATGTTACTATTTGTGACGAATATAAGTTCGATCGATAAAAAAAAAACACTAAAGAATTTCATGTTTTACATGATTTAAATGTTTATATAACTCGATGTTATGGTTTATTATTTCATTGTCAGAATTATTGACTGTCCAGGCTTAGGTCAGTTCAAACGATTTTCACGCTCTGAAGTAAAGTTAAAAGCTCGTTTACGTGTCAATGTCAAATCCCTGAAAGTTTAAACATTAGTGCAGACTAGGCATGCGTATGCGTTATTTATTTAGAAATTAAGGCATATACCCATGGTTCATAATTACAAGTTATATTAAATTCATACATTTAAATGAATAAATAATACATTTTGATAAATCAAGAAATAAAATGTACTAGTCATCTATACAAATTTTCTTAAAGTAGATCATGAATACATGTTTAATTTACCATTATACATCATTATTATAGATACCACTGTACATTTTATCTACCATATTTGAAGTTATTACTAAAGTAGGGGAAAACATATGTGAACATATGCAACACATTGTACAAGCATATAAAATATGCATGTTAACATGATATGGAATAAGTGGTGAGAAATAAGAATAAACAACAAATACATATATACTCAGCCAAAATAAATCTCTCAGAGAAGCAAGTACTACACACCATTGTATAGTGTTTCTATTTTGCAACATGTAAATAAACAGTCAAAAATATTTCATAGTTGATACAAGTGTTTTTTTGTGTAAACTGCGCATATACTTCTGATCGACCACCCAAGTCTTGTAAAACTTATATAAATTAATATGATCACTTACATGATACTTCCTACCAACACACATCCTGGGAGACCGTGATTATCACACGGTACAAATTGTAGTTAAACTGTGAGTGTAAAGGGAAAAGGAAGATTGAATGTAAAAGTGCGATTCCTGATGGATATGATGATATGATAACAGCATTTAATGCGATAGCAGGTAGGGGTGTAACGATAGTCGATACTATCGACCTATCACGATTGTTGCAGGCACGATAGTCAATAGTCGATTGCTATTTCACACTATCGATACTATCGCCGATAGTTGAGACAGCTATCGACTTTTCCGATAGTTGTCTTTGCGGTTTAAAGTTGATTTCCTTTCGCCGAAAAAAACGGATGTTTACATCACGGTATAGACTAATATCTGTTATTGTCGGACAAATTGTCCTGTGAAAAATTTCAGTCATCACCGTTTATTTTCGGAAAATGGCTAAAGAAAAATCAAATAGTCGAAAAGCTTCCCCGTCGAAAAGTATGAATTTCTCAATTTACCATTGGCGAATGTTTTATTCCACTCAATTTTGATGATAAATGTGGTTAAAAGCGGCTGAGACCGGTTCTCAATGTCTGTGATAACCATGCAATCACTTTCGTTTTCGTGTCTAGTATACGATAAAATCCGTACCGTACGGTCCGTAATGCCGTCCGCTCCGAATTTTACGAGGAATGAAAATTATTATGATAAATTCAGATAACTATTATTTTTCCCTGTATACACTGATGATTTATGTCTCATACTCTGTGCTATGACTATTCACATATAATTTACATCACTGTATGTTTAATTTATGTTTCATTTGTGGCCTAGTTGTTATGTACATATTAGTGTTTAAGTTCGAAAAAGCAACATTTTCATAATTTGTCTGTTTATAACAGGTATTAACATAAAATGTTTAATCAACTGATTGAAAATATACAGTATGTAAACTATCGAAACTATCGTGATAGTATCGCAATAGCAAAGTCAACTATTGATAGTCTATCGTGATAGTACTTTTGACTATCGATAACTATCGTGATAGTAAATTTGGCTGCAATAGTCGGCCCTAATAGCAGGGAGACTGGTAACGGTCATCTAACTGTGCCGGCACAACAGCTGTAATATATTAAAGGGGTACAGGGAACGGAACATTCACAGGTCAATCACTCCTCACACAAATCCCAATGAAATACCAGCACTCGATAAAACATGTAGTAAAAATGTATCGAAACACTTTTCATTACCCCCTTTTTACGGGCTTGTGTTTATTTCCGATCATTAGAAGATCTCAGGAAGGTGATTAAATTAAGTGATATTTCCTTAATTAACCATTATTAAACGAAAATTAGAAAGAAAAACGATTTAAAGATTAAGAAACCACCAACCAAGAAAACATTTAATAGTATGACAATTTAATTTCCAACGCTTCGCAATAAATGCTTCTGTATGGGATTTATATTTTCTGAGAAACAAACGAGCAGAATATACATCAGACAAAACAGTTTTTCAGCGCAGCCGTACTAACATGATTTCGCTATTTACATATCAGTGTTGTGTAAACCAATCAAATCTTACGTTAACCCCCAAGGCAATTTGTCTCAACAGAAAACGTATGTAACCTTGAAGCGGATTGGTTAACATTTCGATAACGGGTACGTTACCTTACCAAAATCCACTGAATCTCGGTGAATTTACATTTTAGATCTGGAATGACCAGCAATCGTAACATCTCCGCATTTTTTATGTTGCACAACAAATCTTAACCTTCAAATTGCGCCGACAATCGTTTTTCAAGATATTTCTTGTTTAATTGTAAATTCGTTGTATTTTATCGTCTAGATCGACACTGTTTAAAAAACCGTTGTCACTTTCACAAAAAATAGACTTTTTCTTAATCCATTGATTTTGCTTTGTCAGTAATTAGTTGGGTCTAAATACGGTAGTCGTCTGAATTTGATTGTGGACAACGTACCTATTTGCCCTATCGAACATACACTCGAACCTGCACATCGGCTTTAGTAAAACCACGGATATTTCTCAAACCAGCTAATTACATGTGATGTGTACGAGTTTACTAGACTAATCATGAATATAAATTAAACTGAAAAAAACTTAGCAAAGCAATACAGTCAAAATTATTATTCAAAGTATTACTGAAGATTTGCAAAAAGAATTGAAGAATCTAACGTATTATTGTGATTTATGTTTGGTCTTGATATTATCTCGAGATCATCTACTGTAAGTCAGAAAACAGCGAGCCCAAAGCATGTTAGTTTGGAGGCATTCATTTCGTTACCGTTACCACATTGTTCTCCAGTTTATACAGTAAACCCTTTATTAAATACTACCGCGGAATTAAGACCACATCATTAATAAGACCTTTATTCTATTTCCATAGACCAGTTTTTCTTTTTTCGTCTCGATTCTCCTAGTTATTCCTTATGGTCGGCCATGCCATTCCTTGCGCTTCTGTTCCCTTACGTATGTAACCTTGAGCCTGCTCAAGTGCCTTATGTTTTATGGATTGTTGTTTTCCTGGAGGTCTGTGTGGGGAAGGCACTGTCTTGGTGTATGTGGTGTTCCATGTAGCAACTTATTCTCTCTATTTTACATCAAACTATCGCACAACTAGGATAGTCTTACTAGTGATGTTTTACTGCACACATAAATAGAGGATATTTGTTTGTTTCCGTAGGTCTAAACCATAGTTCCATCGAGTGAACAGCGGGTAAAAAATTTCGTGTTCGTGAGATGAAATTATTTTGATCTCTTACCGAAACAAACTTATTTTCATTTTCTTTTATGCTTTTGTCAGATGATTTTAAATCGTTAATTGCCTTTAAGATAAGCGCATTAAAATAATACGTGACCTTTAGAGCTTTAATATTGCTAAAATAGTTTTTCCAAATAATTTACGTTAATTACGCTTTCACAGAAGTTGTGTTTACGCGTCTTATTGGTTGTGGTATTGGATATACAACTAATTAGTTTGAAAGTTAAGTTTGGTTTACACTTTATGAATCTGAACATTCCTGCATAACGTGGATTCATGCGTCCTTCTAGTATGGCAATCTATATGCAAACCAGTGAAATATTAGCATGGTTAATACACTGCTTCGAAACAAACAGTACAAATATCTGGATATAATCAACCGTTATCTTTGTAAGCCACTGAAAGAAATAGAATGAAAACTCGTAAATAGATTAATTGTGTTTAGCACATAGTAAAAATGAATCACATATTCAAAGGTTTTCTAAATAAAATTGCCTCATGAATGTAGGCCTACACTTTTTAATATTTTGGTGAGAAGTCTAATTGCCTTCACGTCTACAACTCAGTTGTATTTAATGAGTTTGTATATATTTAAGTTTAATGTTAACCAGTATATGTAAACATTATCAAATATACATTAACCGAAGGATTTTGTAGCCCCGTGTCTAATTAATATCCCGCTCATTAATAATTCAATGTGTCGAAGCGTATATTCCCGGACTTCTGGTGTTCTGTCAATGTGTCGAAGCGTATATTCCCGGACTTCTGGTGTTCTGTCAATGTGTCGAAGCGTATATTCCCGGACTTCTGGTGTTCTGTCAATGTGTCGAAGCGTATATTCCCGGACTTCTGGTGTTCTGTCAATGTGTCGAAGCGTATATTCCCGGACTTCTGGTGTTCTGTCAATGTGTCGAAGCGTATATTCCCGGACTTCTGGTGTTCTGTCAATGTGGTCAATATTGGTTTTTGTTTTTGAGAAAAACTTAGCAGTATTTGAAATTAGTAACTGTCCTTGTCAATTAAATAAATGGTTCGATTATAACTTATGTTACTTTTAATACTAATTGTTTTATAAGTATCAAATGTTCACATCAGCGTAGAATAATTATATCAGAATACATGTATATCCAATTCTACCTAGAATTATACATAATCAACTCGCCCCAACTTGCTAGACAATATTTCCGAATGCTTATTATTTTCTAATGACCATATACGGAAATATTCATTACTATCATGCTTTCAAAAAATAAATGCTATTTGTTTAAAATTGCTATTTACTTAAGGGAAGCTTTTTCTATTAGAAATGATTATTTGAAAAATCAAGCAGTTCCTGAGTTTCTTTTCATTTTTTATTTTTTCAATTTTCTTACCACTATACTTGTTTTTGAATTAAGTAATGCGTTTTCATGACTTTGTTTGTATGAATGTTTGTTTGTTCTGTAATTTGTGTAGGTATGCATTGACTGTCTTCAGTGTGTTTTTGTGTTATTTAACCAACGGAACGTACGTGCCGAGTGTGCTGATAAAGATATTTATATAATTTGTGTAGGTATGCACTGACTGTCTTCAGTTTGTTTTTGTGTTATTAACCAACGGAACGTACGTGCCGAGTGTGCTGATAACGATATTTATATAATTTGTGTAGGTATGCATTGACTGTCTTCAGTTTGTTTTTTGTGTTATTTAACCAACGGAACGTACGTGCCGAGTGTGCTGATAAAGATATTAATATAATTTGTGTATGTATGCACTGACTGTCTTCAGTTTGTTTTTGTGTTATTTAACTAAAGGCACGTACGTGCCGAGTATTTTGATAAAGATATTTATATATTATTTTCTAAACAAAATCTACAGTGTGTTTTTTGTGTTATTTAACCAACGGAACGCACGTGCCGAGTGTGTTGATAACGATATTTATATAATTTGTGTATGTATGCACTGACTGTCTTCAGTTTGTTTTTGTGTTATTTAACTAAAGGCACGTACGTGCCGAGTATTTTGATAAAGATATTTATATATTATTTTGCTAAAAAAATCTTCAGTGTATTTTTTGTGTTATTTAACCAAAGTCACGTACGTATGCAATGTGGCTTTTAAGCGAGTCTTTTTGAAAACAAGTGAGTTTAAAGTGGGTTTTAAAACCCGCTTAAGCCACCTCATCAAGAAATGGGTTTTAAGCGGGTTTTTTTAACTCGTTTCTCTGAAAAAATAGGTTGTATGCCTAAAAACTCGCTTTTGGTCACTTTAAGCCAACAAAAAACCAACATCTGAAGAAGAGTGTAAATAAAAACCCACTAATTTGGTTAAAACTGTGTTTTTTATAGGTTTATTTTCCTCTGGAAAACCCACATTTTGTCGAGAGAAAAAAGACCTTTAACCCGGGGCCAATACCACCGCGTTTTACTCGGTTTAAATCCAGTTTAAAATCGGGTTTTGCTTAATTTAGGTAGTCCTACAAAACACATAACGAGAAATATAGATGATGCTACCAAATTACGCGTATTATTTTGTCTGTTGCACAAATAAGGAGGAACAAGTGAGTTTATAAAACATTTCTTTATTTCATTCCACTCCCTTCACTGGAGCAATTCAAACATTCAGCTTCACATTGATATAACAATTATCTGTTGACCTTTTGTGCTCACAGGACGTCCTCATGGACTGGAGTGTATTGAGTTTGTCGCCTCCGTACGTCCAGAATCTTGAGTGCACAACTACCCGTACACCTGCTGGCGGCGGATTGGCATCAAATTTTCAGAGGATACCAACCCCCATTTGTGGATGACCGTTAAGGAAGGAATTTTTGCTATGCTAATTTTAACCATAGTTATGACCCTTTTTTAGTTGTTTCCCTATTTTCTTCGTATTGAAAATATCTTTTGTGCACAACTCCTCATACACCAGGTGCAACTCCTCATGAACCAGACGCAACGCCTCATACACCAGGTGCAACTCCTCATGAACCAGACGCAACGCCTCATACACCAGGCGCAACGCCTTGAGCATACACCAGTTAACATGATAACGTTCGCGAATTGTTTCGTGTTAACCACTTATTTATCGCGATAATTATCTAGCTATCTAGTTAATATTCGTGATACTTTTTCGGTAAGATACATATCTCAAGACTAGAAACAGACTTATTAGTGCCCAGAACTGCCACCTGTTACCTTTCTATGATGTATTACTAGTACACTAACGGGTTATCTAGTTATGGTTTGTGAATTTCACTTAATAAGTAACATAATAAGTAGTTAACTAGATAAGATTCGTGTTGCCAGTTATCTAATAATATTCAAGTGGTTAACACGAGATAATTCGTAAACGGTATCATGTCAACTGGTGGCAGTAATATGCCACCACACAAACCTTTGCAGTAACGTATACAAGATAAAACGACACATAAGGACACGTTTGAGTTTGAACTATAATCTCATATATTACGTTTCGAGTTAGAAATATATCGAAAGTTGTGTATTAACGTAAGCCAGAATATTCTACATGGATCGTTCATAAAAGTATAATTATTATAAATATAGAGAATCGGCTAAAACAAATTAGCATCATTCTAGAAATTATAAAACTACTTGGGATCAATATATGTATATAGTTTTAATGTAAATATTCGTAGTTTATTCTGGAAATGTACTTGTTTCAGGTTATTGAATAAATGACATTGTGTCTCCTAGGAATGCTTCGTTGCCAACGAGTCAGGATGTAGAGAGTCCGGAGGAACGTGGCTTCCGGTTTGAAATCGATTTTCTCCATGAATCAATGTTTTATAATGATATGAAACAATGATTGATTCCCGGTTTGTTGTTTTATGGGGAAAATATTATAGAAACAAGCAATTTTACAATGACACGGTGATATGTGTTTATACTTGATGACGAACATCCATACATTCGCTAATGCATTTATTGACTCGTGAACAAATGGGTGTGTTATTTCTGTCTCCATTCACGAAGAACGTTGGAAATAATTGATTTCGTTTGACTCGGTCTGATCGTTTTAAGTTAACTTTATGGGATGCCTCCTTTATTTTCGCATTTAAATTTATTTATAGAACGGTATAATAAAGTTGATGCTTGAATTTAGAATAAAACTGGTGCGGTCTCTAGAATAAAACTGGTGCGGTCTCAATAATAATTATTGTAGAAAATGGAGAAAACGGAAAGCAGGTCAACAGTGGGGCCTGAAGCGGAGAGTTTGTCATTCGATGCTTCCTGTCACTTAAATGTAATTCGGATTACCCGGTCAATGCTCTGTATGAATTTTAAAGAAGAAGTATCGTGAAAAAATGGTTTGCGCAATTAGAAGGTGAAGATTTGTTGCGCAACATAAAAAATGCCGAGATGTTACGATTGCTGGTCACTCTAGATCCAAAATGGATTTCGGTAATTTCCTCGAAATTCAATGGATTTCGGTAAGGTAACGTACCCCTCATCGAAAGGTTAACCAATCCGCGTCAAGGTTACAAACGTTGTTCGGTTGAAGAGAAGTTGGTTTAGTGGTTAAAGTAAGATTTGATTGGTTTACACAACACTGATATGCAAGTAGTAAAGCCATGTTAGAACGGCTGCCCTGAAAAAAGGGACTGTTATTAATGATTTAGTAAATATATTAACCGCGCGTCAGTGTCGTTGTTTCAGTGTTGTTCATTGCTTGGTCTTTGCATTCCAAAATATGCCTGAATTAAATTCTCGATAAATGCATGTAATTATATAAATTATTATTATGATTTCGTATCCAAAACAGCCATTAGTAAAGGATGGATCAACTTCAATTTTGGTAAATATTAATCAATAGCATTGCTCGATCGGTCTTTGACAATAGTCGATGATCCTCGGGCATCATTTGGGGAATACGGAAATGTTCGAGGGCATTCGAAAATGTTCGGGGGAATACGGAGACGGCGATGTGCGGGGTAATACGGATATGTTCAGGGTTATACGTAGATGTTTGGGGGTATACAGAAATGTTTGGGTTAAAACGGAAATGTTTGGGGGAATACGAAGCTGTTTGGGGGATACGGAGATGTTTGGTGGGAATACGGAAATGTTTGAGGGAATACAGATATGTTCGGGGGAATACGGAGATGTTCGGGGGATGGGGGAATACGGAGATGTTCGAGGGAATACGGAGATGTTCGGGGGGAATGCGGAGATGTTCGGGGGGAATACGGAGATGTTAGGGGAAATACGGAGATGTTCGGGGGGAATACGGAGATGTTTGGTGTGAGTACGGAGATGTTCAGGGGAATACGGAGATGTTCGGGGGTAATACGGAAATGTTCGGGAGTAATACGGAAAAGATAGCTGTTCGTCCCGATAATTATATATTTTGATGTTTTTAACATCATATTAATGTACCATTACTTAATACAAACCGTACACTAACTAGACACGATCAATATGCTGGAATCATGTTTAAAGAAGCATTTGTGTAAGGTTGCTGTTTATTTGTGTTGTCCACAACATGCACACACTGTTCGTAAGTTTCCTGCTAATGACCCTGGTAAAGTTAAACAATTGAGGTCGTGTTACACAAACTCCAAACTGTTTAATTTGCACGCGTATATTTTTTTTTTAACGCGTGAGAGCATATTTTATTTCTTTATTGCCGTCTCTATAGTGTGAACAATAATGCATTATTTGAAATCATGGAAAGTTTATTAAATAAAACGTATGGAACAAACAAGATCGAACACTAATATGTAAATAGCAAAACCATGTTAGTACGGCTGCGCCGAAAAACAAGCCCATAGTTAATTAAGTAATGCAAAAGTACTTGAAATTATTCAAACATGATAAGCTAACATAACTCCTTCTAAACAAGCACGTTCAGTAATTCAAGTATTCCTGGCTAACTTATGACTGTGACAGTTTAACTCCATCCCCGCTTGGCAAAACATGTTTACTCTATGTAAATCTTTGTTATCGTAGGTTTATCAGAAATCGAATCAAGGGCTTAGGCAGACGATAATGTCTACTGTATCGATTTTTAACGACAAAAGGCAAAAACGTCGTTAGCAAGATCGAGATGAAAAAGTTCTGCCGGTCAATCAATTTCTGTATTTCACGGTCTCAACGCGTGCTATAAGGTTATAATTATCGGATAGGACATTTATTAACAACAGTGAAAACAACGACAATATCGATAATTGTCTTTTTAAATTCGCTAACTATATATTATAAATGTATTTGGCTTATCTGAACTTAAAATGTTTGAATTGGCTTCATCCAGTATTGTTGTTACATTGGCTAAACATCTCTAATAAGAACCATTGCAATGTATAACCAATTGAAAATATCTTTTTACCATGTTACCAACAGAAAAAACTTGTAAAATAGCCTGATTGTTAAAAAAAGTTTTTTTTAATTGTATGATGTACAAACATCTTTCTTCAAGAAATATGTATCAATACATTATGAGTCCATTCTGTGTTAATGCATGTTAATTGATGTTTTAACTTTAGGAATTATATTTTTCATGTTTGTTTAGGTAAGCAAATAAACGAAATATGAGCAATATATTACTTTAACCCATGAAATAGTAATGATAAAATGACTCCTCGTCAGAAGGTCGTGAGTTGGCGCCCCTAGTTGGGCGTGTTTTCACCACATACTTATACTGATACTTGTGTACTGCTTTTTATAAAGAAAATGATATTGATAGGAACATGATAAAACGCAACTTTTACACTTGTTTGTAAGAAACTGCTAAGAATGTTCTCGCTGACTAATGTTTATACAGGAATTTCTACACCTATATTAAGCGCAATAATACCAACACCATATTTATTTCAAACAAAGAACTTTATAGTGCGGTTATAGTTGTGGATGGAAAGAGTGCCTGGCGGTTCATGTTCCGAATGTTATGGGTTCGCATTCTGCCTTTGGCGAGATTGAGACGCGAAATTACAAGCCTTAATTGGGGGGGCAAGCACTGTTTAGTCACCCAGGAAGCAGTTATCGCGTGATTAATATTTATAAGTCAGGCCATCCTTAAAAATTGTTTGTTTGCGCTTACCCGACCAGGAATTTTAACAGTGAGTAGGTTGGTATGTTTTTAGCAAGGGGCTCGTCAGAGCCAAATGCTATAGTAGGCGAAATCCGCGGACACTCATCGGATGAGTCATCCAAAGTCTGTCATTCTGAACCGCCAAAGTCTACATGCTCCTGAAGAAAGTAGTCATTGTCTAACAAAAAAAATAGCGGAAAGCATTTGCGATATCAGCTAGAAAACGGATGTGAGCTTACATCACTTACGCAAAAGAAAGAACCTCAAAGAAACTTGCTGATTAAGTATTGCAAATTACAGAAACAAATGTCTGCCTACGCTGCAGTCGTATCACGCGTGAAGTGCACTGAAAATAAGCTAGCGGACGATAGTTTAAGACAGTGTACAGTAGACAGCGGACGATAGCAGTACGCAGAGATACGTATACAAGAAAACGGTGCAACATATAATATATCCAACGAACAATTATACGTATATTGAAATCATGGGAAATGCAATTTTTCGTCATCGTCCCGTTGAATATCGACGATTTACGGAAACAAACTTTTTTGTTTTATTGTCATCCTGTCTGTAGGTCGGTCGATTGATTGTTCTGTCCTATATACAACATATGTAGTTTGTGTAGCTAACTACTTCTTCAGTTTTCAAGGGATTACAATGCAGTTTGATAATACAAGTACCATGGTACATGATTTGTACATGTGGAAGACATAGATTTGCTGTGCACCCATCAAAATGTTTTAGAATTCTGTCCATTTGAACTGAAGTCTCCTTTTAGAACACATGTAGCAACATACTTTAGTTTTCAATGGATTTCATTGAAACTTGGTATATAATCAACATTAAGGTGCTGTTTACTTGTTCTCCATCCATCCTTCTGACTGTCTATACCAATTCTTTGTATACAATCTTGTGTGCTTAACTCCTATATTATTTAATATACTGACATAACAAAGTGTTCTTGATAGACTAATGTGGAAGGTAAAATATCTGTCAAAGTGACGTCTGTGATCTGCAGAGAGCCCCTTGCTGTCAGCACTTTCAGCGCTTTGATTTAGTTTAGTACTGTAAAGGCTAAGAGACCGAAAACAATCTTTTGTCATCGATGAACCTGAAAAAAATGTGTCGTGGCTTTTTCAACAGTCAGTAGCATAACTGCAAACAAACAATGTTTTGGCGTAGCTGTATGACATTGATAATGAACTACATTTTTTACCAACCAAATGTTGTCCTCGATGCGGCCTTTTTGAAGTCTGACCAAACATATTTTCACCCAAGAGGCACCAAAAGGGGTTTTGTTTACCCAAGAGGCACCCAATGGGGTTTTCGTAAGATGTGCGCGCGTTAACAGTTCGAATATTTCCGGAAGTAGTTAATATGTTTAAGCATGCATGATAAGACAGGTCAATGATTAAAGTATATATAGATCCGAGTTAATTTTGTGTAAGGAATTAGTTTTCAACAAAATAACATTATTGCATTCAACATACCGGAAGACATCATTTTATCTACCCCGTTTGTCTTGTTTTAACGATATTTCTTGTTAAGGATGGCCTCATAATAAAATGTCTCACCATCGATGTGAAGTAATGGTTTAAAGTAGCTTTCGAGGGACAATGACTAAAATTCTGACCTTGCAGAATTGCAAAGAAAAACCCTGGCCCAGACAGACAACAGGAACATTCAGCATCGTTGTTTGATTGTACATATATCAACAACAGTTCATATATTATATATTTGCAAACCTGAATTAAAATTCCTCATTTTTTCAGGTAATGACATCGACAATGAAAGAATAAAGGGACCAGGCGTTCGAAGGGATCACAGTTTGAAGTAAGTACACCTTTGTAGCAATGTCGTTCATGACATATTTTTCCCCTCTCGGACGGCTGTATGGTTGTTTCAATCCATTCAGCAGGTCTCTAGAAATCCGGTAGCCAGGCGTCACAGACAAGTCTACTTGCCGAACCGGACTACCAAATGTCGAGTTGGATTTAGTTCAGTGCGGTCTATTGTTATTGCCTTCTAGCATAACTGTTTTTATTGCCTACAATCATTGGGCAAATGAAGAACAGTTATATTGCCTACTAGCATTGGAAAATGAAGAACTTTTTTATTGCCTACTAGCATTGGACAAATGAAGAACTGTTGTATTGCCTACAAGCATTGGACAAATGAAGAACTTTTTTATTGCCTACTAGCATTGGACAAATGAAGAACTGTTGTATTGCCTACAAGCATTGGACAAATGAAGAACTGTTGTATTGCCTACAAGCATTGGACAAATGAAGAACTGTTGTATTGCCTACAAGCATTGGACAAATGAAGAACTGTTGTATTGCCTACAAGCATTGGACAAATGAAGAACTGTTGTATTGCCTACAAGCATTGGACAAATGAAGAACTGTTGTATTGCCTACAAGCATTGGACAAATGAAGAACAGTTTTATTGCCTACAAGCATTGGACAAATGAAGAACTGTTTTATTGCCTACAAGCATTGGACAAATGAAGAACTGTTGTATTGCCTACAAGCATTGGACAAATGAAGAACTGTTGTATTGCCTACAAGCATTGGACAAACGAAGAACTGTTGTATTGCCTACAATCATTGGACAAATTAAGAACTGTTTGTATTGCCTACAAGCATTGGACAAATGAAGAACTGTTGTATTGCCCACACTTTTAGCATTGGACAAATGAAGAACTGTTGTATTGCCTACAAGCATTGGACAAATGAAGAACAGTTTTATTGCCTACAAGCATTGGACAAATGAAGAACTGTTTTATTGCCTACAAGCATTGGACAAATGAAGAACTGTTGTATTGCCTACAAGCATTGGACAAATGAAGAACTGTTGTATTGCCTACAAGCATTGGACAAACGAAGAACTGTTGTATTGCCTACAATCATTGGACAAATTAAGAACTGTTTGTATTGCCTACAAGCATTGGACAAATGAAGAACTGTTGTATTGCCTACAAGCATTGGACAATCGAAGAACTGTTGTATTGCCTACAATCATTGGACAAATTAAGAACTGTTTGTATTGCCTACAAGCATTGGACAAATGAAGAACTGTTGTATTGCCCACACTTTTAGCATTGGACAAATTAAGAACTGTTTTATTGCCTACTAGCATTGGACAAATGAAGAACTGTTTTTATTGCCTACATAAAACATAATCATCAATTGATCGGGACCACTATGGTGTCAAATAATGGTGATACAAACTCTCGCCACCACCTGTTGAACTGTCACAGTAATGATTGGCAATTAAGAAATAGCAATAAGCAATGTGATAATTAATTATAGACTATGGCGTTGTTACTGTGTAGTCATTTCTTGTATTGAATTGACAGATAATGAAAATTACTAGCCTCTTGAACAACTAGCCTCCAATGTCAGACAAGTCACATTTTTATACGTGTTGGACACGTCAGAAAGTAGACCTGTCATTGGTTCAGATTTTTGCATATTGATATATCGAAAGACATATATCAACGATACATCGATTACATTTTTAATACCTTTTATAGTCTATAAACTCCTATCTATTAATGTATATGTGTGTATGTGTGTATACCTTACCTATATTTAAATGTTCAACTTTGATAATAAGATACCATTTAAGTAATGAGTCAATATGTTTAACTTATATTAACAGTATAATAGTGTATTGCCAACATTTGAAATGAACTATCAACTAGAGCACTGTGTAACAAGCGGCCGACTACAAAGCGACGTTGAGTTATTTGGCATGCCCATTTTAGGACGGAACCCATTCTCCTGTATTTTCCCACCATAATGTCGATATTTGTACTAGTTTATCGAATATCGATTGACAGAAAACAGATCATCGATATATCGATATCAATTGTATCAATGACAGCCATATCAGAAAGCGTCACATGCAACAGTTTGTACTTAGAATGATCATTTAACAGCTATGATTCTTCGTAGAAAGCTAGGAGTTAAATGTCTTATCTATTTCAAATTATTCCAAATTCATCAAAATAGAAAATAGTGGAATTATAATAATTACGTAAAAATGTAAGGCGGCCGCTTTTTTCAATATGTGGAAATATAATTGATAAAGTATTTGCTGAAGTGGACGTTAACAAAATGATTACTAATGCAAGGGAATGCTATTAAGTCGGTTTTGAATTAAAAGTATGTTCGAACCCCAACTTAGGCGTTTCTTGTTCGAAATTTTAGCAGAAGTGATACATCTAAAACCATTGTCCTCAATCGCTCATTTATGTCGAAAACTTGGCAGCTGCCTGAGAAGAACATGTAAGTACAGGTTGGTAAGCCAGGAACACTGGTTACAGCCCATCAGACCGTCATTATATAAATGTTGAAAAATGACGATAAAATCTAGAACGCAACATTTTAAAGTAAACAACAATTAAGTAATACATGTACTATGCTGAGTCAAAAAAGAAAGTGTGCATGGTATAATATGGACATTTTTCGATACAACGGGGTAAACACCTTAAATGCAATACAGATAAAAAGAAATATACCATCAGATAGTAATCAAAATTATCTTTCAGTTGGTATCAATATGACCATGATTACTCCCAATGGTACCAAAAAATGTCCACATTATTTCATGCACACTTCCTTGTTTTACTCAGCACAGTACCTTTATGTGTAACATCAACCTATGATCTGAATATAATATGTTATTCTTTTTCAGAACGGGACGCCGTGCAGACGGAAGTATAGGAAGTGACTGTCCATGCAAGGAATCATGCATGATTGGAAGCTATTGCAACGAATCAGGCAGGAAATATATTATTACATTTTTCTATTTGAGCGTAGCCATGGTATTGCCAACCTCTTCTGTAAATGACGTCATTTCAACGTAACGTCACATGTGATGTCACTATGTGCAAGCAGCTGCAGGTGACAATATTTACTCCATATGATCACTTTGTTTTCACATTGCCATATGGGGCATACATATTACTTACTGTCAGTACATGGTGACGTCACAGGTGACGTTTACTGGAAATGACGTCACTTATATAGTATAGATATCTAACAGTGGCGCTCATTTGTAATGATAATTTACACACCAACGACCTTCATTCAGTGGACGCTGTTTTCTATGCTTCTTTAACTGACTAATGACTCTATATTTGTTTCCTTCGATATGGAAGGGTTATAGTATTCGAGTAATGTGGATGAGCATTCAAGCGGAATATTCAAGGGAATATACAAGGGGGTATTGAACGGGCGAGTACTTTAAGGGTATGTTATGTTTCCCTTTCCCCTGTGCAATTATTTCACTTTATATAGGGTTCAGGTTATTTTCTGCCCCGGAGTTTCGGCCTATTTTTGCCAGCTGTCTTGACTAATGTCTTGTGATCTTTTACCTCTATCAATCCCCCCCCTTCACTGTCTGTCCTCATTGATTCTCCTAGTTATTCCTTATGGTCTGCCAGGCCATTCCTTGCACCTCTGTTCCCTAACGTATCAAAGTCATCTAGTGCCTTATGTTTTATGGATTGTTGTTTTCCCGGATGTCTGTGTGGGGAGGCTCTTATATTTGTGGCATTCCCTGTCGCAACGTATTCCTTCTGTAGTATGCAAAGTGAATATTCATGCGGATAGCATTCAAGGCATTGATATTTAAGGGGTGGTATATGCAGTTTATGACAGAGGTGGTAAAATAAACATTTGCTACAGTTTGAACGAATCCACTAAAGTTACCCAAAACAATTCAGTAATGGACAATACTGAACTTTAACATGAAGTGAGTAAGCAGTCCTGGCAGATTTTACCATCCCAGTCCCCTACTGACTGAAGATACCTACATCGCTGTTCGTGCCAGCTTAAACAGTTGATGTCTAAACAAACAATACTGTTATATGTCATTTCTATTACCGAACGATACTGAAAATAGATCTACCATTTAAATAACATGGATTAAACAAAATAGATCTGCATATTCCAAAAACATGTATTTGGCGTGTTTATTCCACGAATTAACAATTATTAAGTAAAATGTTAGTCAAGCCGCAAAATCAACAGTTCCCGACCAAATGTCAGTATTTATTATTTACTTATAAGGTTAATGCCAATGTATCAGATATAGCTTTTTCTTGTCATTTTGATTTCTGAAGTCTCTATTCTCGAAAGAAATTTGAAAATACAATCGATTGCATATTTCGCTTGAAATTTATACAACAAAACCCATCCCTTACAAACTAAACACATGTCGACATTGTTATTTCAGTGGAATTAAACGTCCCGATGTTTAGCCAGCGAATTACGAAGGTTGCTTTAACAGAACAGCAACTGACACACAATGTACCGCTGTCATACAACTCAACTACCTATCGCCATGATCGTCTATGTCCATGTGACATATTTGTGTACATTATAATAAAGGCAGACAATGGAAAGGGCGAAAATCGAGAAGATATGTTTTCTATCAACAAGTAATTTTAGAGTTTTCAATATTTTCATCATAAAATTAGCCCAATCTGTTAATTGTATAGCTAACCCGCAGTTAATCGCTGTTGGTGTTATATATCGACCATTTGTTCCTGTGCAACATATAACTCTCTTATGTTCCATATCAGATGTGATACGCCTTTCAAGCGATGTACTATTGTTTAAATAACTACTAGGATACGCCTTTACAGTAGTGAAATGTTATTCATATATCAGGTGTGTTACGCCTTTACAGTAGTGTTAAATTATTATTATATACCAGATGTGAATACGCCTTTACAGCAGTGTAAAATTATTATTATATATCAGATGTGAATACGCCTTTACAGTAGTGTTATGTTATTATATATCAGGTGTGTTACGCCTTTCTAGTAGTGTAATGTTATTATATATCAGGTGTGTTACGCCTTTACAGTAGTGTAATGTTATTATATATCAGATGTGTTACGCCTTTCCTGTAGTGTAATGTTACTATATATCAGGTGTGTTACGCCTTTCCAGTAGTGTAATGTTATTATATATCAGGTGTGTTATGCCTTTCCTGTAATGTAATGTTATTATATATCAGGTGTGTTATGCCTTTCCTGTAATGTAATGTTATTATATATCAGGTGTGTTACGCCTTTACAGTAGTGTTATGTTATTATATATCAGGTGTGTTATGCCTTTCCTGTAATGTAATGTTATTATATATCAGGTGTGTTATGCCTTTCCTGTAATGTAATGTTATTATATATCAGGTGTGTTACGCCTTTCCTGTAGTGTAATGTTATTATATATCAGGTGTGTTATGCCTTTCCTGTAGTGTCATGTTATTATATATCAGGTGTGTTATGCCTTTCCATTAATGTAATGTTATTATATATCAGGTGTGTTACGCCTTTACAGTAGTGTAATGTTATTATATATCAGGTGTGTTACGCCTTTACAGTAGTGTAATGTTATTATATATCAGGTGTGTTATGCCTTTCCTGGAGTGTTATGTTATTATATATCAGGTGTGTTACGCCTTTCCAGTAGTGTAATGTTATTATATATCAGGTATGTTATGCCTTTCCAGTATTGTTATGTTATTATATATCAGGTGTGTTACGCCTTTACAGTAGTGTAATGTTGTTATATATCAGGTGTGTTATGCCTTTCCTGTAGTGTTATGTTATTATATATCAGGTGTGTTATGCCTTTCCTGTAGTGTCATGTTATTATATATCAGGTGTGTTACGCCTCTCCAGTAGTGTAATGTTATTATATATCAGGTGTGTTATGCCTTTACAGTAGTGTTATGTTATTATATATCAGGTGTGTTATGCCTTTCCAGTAGTGTTATGTTATTATATATCAGGTGTGTTACGCCTTTCCAGTAGTGTAATGTTATTATATATCAGGTGTGTTACGCCTTTCCTGTAGTGTAATGTTATTATATATCAGGTGTGTTACGCATTTCCAGTAGTGTAATGTTATTATATATCAGGTGTGTTACGCCTTTCCTGTAGTGTAATGTTATTATATATCAGGTGTGTTATGCCTTTCCAGTAGTGAAATGTTATTATTTATCAGGTGTGTTACGCCTTTCCTGTAGTGTAATGTTATTATATATCAGGTGTGTTATGCCTTTCCAGTAGTGAAATGATATTATTTATCAGGTGTGTTACGCCTCTAGAGTAGTGTAATGTTATTATATATCAGATGTGAATACGCCTTAAGAGTAGTGTAATGTTATTATATATCAGATGTGAATATGCCTTTAGAGTAGTGTAATGTTATTATATATCAGATGTGAATACGCCTTACGAGTAGTGTAATGTTATTATATATCAGGTATGATACGCCTTAAGAGTAGTGTAATGTTATTATATATCAGGTATGATACGCCTTAAGAGTAGTGTAATGTTATTATATATCAGGTGTGTTATGCCTTTCCAGTAGTGAAATGTTATTATATATCAGGTGTGTTACGCCTTAAGAGTAGTGTAATGTTATTATATATCAGATGTGAATATGCCTTTAGAGTAGTGTAATGTTATTATATATCAGATGTGAATATGCCTTTAGAGTAGTGTAATGTTATTATATATCAGGTATGATACGCCTTAAGAGTAGTGTAATGTTATTATATATCAGATGTGAATACGCCTTAAGAGTAGTGTAATGTTATTATATATCAGATGTGAATACGCCTTACGAGTAGTGTAATGTTATTATATATCAGGTATGATACGCCTTTAGAGTAGTGTAATGTTATTATATATCAGATGTGAATACGCCTTTAGAGTAGTGTAATGTTATTATATATCAGATGTGAATATGCCTTTAGAGTAGTGTAATGTTATTATATATCAGGTATGATACGCCTTAAGAGTAGTGTAATGTTATTATATATCAGATGTGAATACGCCTTAAGAGTAGTGTAATGTTATTATATATCAGATGTGAATACGCCTTACGAGTAGTGTAATGTTATTATATATCAGGTATGATACGCCTTTAGAGTAGTGTAATGTTATTATATATCAGATGTGAATACGCCTTAAGAGTAGTGTAATGTTATTATATATCAGGTATGTTACGCCTAAATTCTAGTAGTGTATTGTTATTATATATCAGATATGATACACCATCCCAGCAGTGTAATACTTGTGACTTGTGTAAAAGTGATAAACGTCTTTAAAGTAATGGCCCACCATATGTGTAGGAGATGAAGGACGTCATGTGTCCATTGAGTACTGAAATACCATTTATATCTTAGACACACAGGCGAGATACATCTAAATATGGACGTTGTGAGAGATTTCGAATTTGACTACGAGTATCAATTGGAGGTCGAAGTCCAAAATATGAAGACCAAAAGTATTGACAGTACCAGTTTAATTGTTGCCCGGTCAATGCCATCCGATGGAGATCATATGTATAGGTTTGAGCAAGAGGAACAAAATGGCTTTCAGCCTTTTGAATCTCACAACCGATACAAACGGGTAAGTAAATCTTGTAAGTCCCACACGTCTAACTTAAACGGTAATTTTATTAAAATAAAATAAAAGACACGTTTTTTTCTAATAATTCACAAACACTGTACAGTATATCTATCAAAAGGTATAATCCTCGTATATTTAGTATCTTCACGAAATTAGGATAATCTGTTGAAAAGTGATGCTCTGAGTCTGGCCTAATATTTCTTCAAGTGTTATACATGTAGTCCAATACTGTCAAACGTTATGTAGAAATAGCTACGTAAATATTGATGTGTTAGATTTTGATTTTTATATTTTTTCGATAATTGCAGTCCCCGGTTCCCGCAGATGTCACTTTTAACTTGGCGTTGACAAACACCGCTGCCGAACCGGTTGGAATCGGCAAGCAACTGCATTATTTACTAGAAATAATAATTCCATTTAGCGTTGATATGCAAGTTGAATTATTCGCCCCAGATAGCACAACGAACGTCATGATCCTTTGTGGTGTTGAAGTAACGAATGTCGGCGCAGATCTAACAACAGGTAAAATAATAGACAGGAGCTTTAAGAGTGATGTCCTTATGAGATTTTGAATTCATGAAATATTTTAGTAGCCTACTTTTATTAATTGAGCTTAAATGCATGTATACGCGTATAACTCGGTGATTTTGCTACTAATTTATGTAATAAATACACGATGTGAACCTCAATTATCATTTGTTTTCTATGGTGGCATATTACTGCCACCAGTTAGCATGATAGCGTTAGCGAATTGTTTTGTGTTAACCACTTTAATATCGCGATAATTATCTAGCTATCTAGTTAATATTCGTGATACTGTTTTTGGTAAGATAAATAGCATAAGACTAAAAAACGGGCTTGCAAGTGTCCAGAACTGCCACCTGTTACCTTTTTATGATTTACCTATACACTAACGGATTATCTAGTTATGGTTCGCGAATTTCACTTAACAAGTAACATAATAAGTAGTTAACTAGATCAGATTCTTGTTACCACTTATTTATAAATGTATTTTTGGCTGCTATATGTAACTGGTTATCTAGTTATGGTTTTGCGAATTTCATTATTAAGTAACAAAATAAGTGCATTAAACATTATATTTCCACGTTGTTTTGCTTTCTTAATGCTGGTAATTATTTATAAGACGCCTGCACTGCTGTTCATGGGGGTGGGGGTGTCAATGATATTAGCCGAATTATTTTGTAATGGACTCATCCATTGTCATTTTCTGACTATTAAGTTCTATCTTGTACACCATGTTCCTGTATTCTTCTTTTTTGCTTTTGTTTCTGTACTGTTTGTGTACCCTGTTCATACTTTTTCTGTTCCCAATAACAGGTATACTGGTTGTTTTTAAGCCTTATAATATCACCTCACAATGTTTGGCATTAATATCTTTCCCAAGCTATCAGGCGTGGGTGGCCTTGTATTGTATATTTGGCATTCGCTTAAAATAGTTTCCTCTTTTTTATCACTGTTATAGGGTTAGAAAATTTGCTGTTTCAATTTAATACTTAAGTAAATAAAGTAACAAACGTCTGAATTGAAGTTGATGGGCAAATTTGTCTGAATTTAATGGACCATTTTACTGTAACCATCTATGTTTCAGCCATCAGTCAAGGGGATGGCAACGTTGTTTTGGCAGCAAAACCTGGCTACGACAATAACACTGACGTGAGTTTACATATTTAATAATTAATTTATCTAAAAAATATTAGTTTTCAATGTAATTCAATGGAAATGCAAATATTAGTGATACAATAAATGCCATGATGTCACAACAACGTTTATAACCTTGACACGGATTTTTTAACTTTTAGATAAGGTGTACGTTACCTTACCGAATTCCACAGAATTTCCGTGAGTTACTGAAATCCATTTTGGAGAGTGGCAATAGTAATATATCGGCCATTTTGTATGTTGCACAACAATTCTTAACCTTCACATTGCGCTGACCATCTTATTTCAAGATATTTCTTGTTATTAATTGCATTCATTTATAAATGACTTTTCATGTAATATCCTTTATATCGTAAAATCTCCGAGTAAACAACGTAAGATAACGAATGAGTTCCCCAATTAGCCCCTATTATTCTCTCTTAGAAACATCAGAAAGTTATCACAAAATTACAAGAGATGACAAAACGGCTTTATTTTTTATTTAGCCTGACTGGGCCGTCATTAATATGGAGACAGTTACAACGACACCGACATCGGCTGAGACAAGTACAATATCTGTAGCATTCACTGCAGTGAGGCCTGATACTAACGTCGTTGAGGGTGAATACTGTGTGAGCGCAGGGGCAATTTACCAATTGGAAACCTTTATTTGGGTTGGACAACATTGCTTCCTTGTTGACAACAACGATACTCTCGTAAGTTTTTAACCAACATGTTCCTATAACACATGCAAGTAGGAGCTGGGGCCACATAAAATGTCCACAGCCCCATTGCCGTTGCGAGCCGAAATATTGGGCATTTTATGACCCCTACTTCTCATCTGTATCTTAAACTAATAAAAATGAATTTGTGATTTTGGTTAACATGTAAGAAAAGTGAGGAGTACATTTGTATGCAATAAATTACCACCAACATTCTCATATTTATCAATAAGGATATTTTGTCACAACTGTGGCTCTTTCCAGTCGAAATGTAGTGATCCAGGTTTCGCATTTGCAGTTACTAAAATCGCTCTACAGTAAAACCTCACCTACCAACCACCTCAATAATGAGACCACCGCAAAATCAAGAACACAATTTTCAAGTCCATTTTCACTGTTTTACTCTTTCTTTAATCTCAATATAAAGACCAGTTTTCAAAAACGCAATTTTCAAGTCCATTTTCACTGTTTTACTCTTTATTTAACCTCAATATTAAGACCACCTCAATAAGGTACGTCCCCCAAAGGTGGTATTTTTATTGAGGTTTTACTGTATATTCATTTTAAAAATTGCAATAAACATATATTCCATACATTTGTTTTAACAGAATGCTGAAGAACCAATTATGAACGCAACCATGCCAGCATCAGTCGCGATTGGCAGCTCCCACATTCTGGATGTAGAACTGTACATACCATATTCTGTCAGAGGCTATGTTTTCAAGGTAACTACAAATGTGTTTATTGTTATTTATTTCATGGTTTTCGGTGGTTTAGAGCGGAATAACGGTGAATTATTATCCGATAATTCACAGAGAAATTATCAAAGTGATAATTTCACTAAAACAGACTATTTCTTCATTAATCCTTAAGAAAATCCCCGTTCAGTGCCCAAAGTAAGTTATCGACCTTTGTTTAAGCTGTAAGTAAGCAGCAGTTGTCTCCCTCTCCATGAATAAGACTACTGTTCTTAACCAAATATACAGCAATTCAATGTTTTATCTTGGACACTTTATGTTTGTATTCAAACTAACAAATTACCAAGTGGTAAACCATTATGTACATTCAAAATACAGTCGGACCTCGTTTGCTGGACAATCTGAACACTCGGTATCATCGGCGACATTAAATATCAGGTCCTGATGTATCTCCTTCACACAAACGTGTACAGTGATATCAATAAAGTTCAGTTAAAAAAACTTGTCACATCAATTTAAATTGGGCTGTTTGAAAAAAAAATCCAAAAAACAATTTCGGAGCCGATGAATACAACTGACTGATGTCCGATTGTACTTAAAACCTTATAACTATTTATTGACCGTCTTTCTTTTTCAACACTTTAAGGTTAACTAAACATAAATGTTGGTTCATATTCAATAATCATAGAATTTTGGTCACTTTAGAAAATAGTCTTTCTTCATGCTAAAATCGATTTCTGATTCTTTAAATGTAAGCGTAAGTTTATTTTTGTTCAAATATTATATAATTGCTTAGAGAACCATTTCAACAGTTATAAATTATTAGTTACCCTGTCGTTATATTCCAAAACAGGTTCTCATGCCATTGATTGGAGGTACTGATTTTAAGTCGTTTTAAATGCTCAACAAGTTTTCGGGGACTTGTTGAGCAAATATGAAAACTGATGAGTTCTACTTTTATAAACAAAAATGTCATTGTAAATGTTGTTTCCTGCTTGCAAATCATAAATGACATCACATGTTGCGTTTTCTTGTTATGATGTCACTTACAGAAGAGGTTGTAAATCCCATAGCAGCACTCATAATATTATATAGATCTGTGTTATTTTTTTTAAAGATATTTCTTGTTCATTATTGTGTTGTTGCAGATATTCCCGCCTGCAGATACTGTCGGTCTTATGTCAGTTTGTGGTATTTGGCTAAACGAAGTAGGCGAGAATTTCGGATGCGGCAATAACTTAAATTTGGTTAATGATAGCGTGGTGAAGAACCCACAGGGACAAGGTTACGCCATTGGTGTACTAGAATTAGGAAAACTTCTGAACAAGGGTGAGTTGTCAGTTAGATTTGACATAATTTTATAAGGACCACTCTTTTGTAAAGGCAAATCTCAGTATTAATATACATGAATTAGAGGAATGTTTGCAGATTTATTTGACATCAGGGTCACACCTAAGTAAGGAAACATTCTCTATTGTTATTGACATAAGGACCACACCTAAGTAAGGAAACATTCTCTAATGTTATTGACATAAGGACCACACCTAAGTAAGGAAACATTCTCTAATGTTATTGACATAAGGACCACACCTAAGTAAGGAAACATTCTCTATTGTTATTGACATAAGGACCACACCTAAGTAAGGAAACATTCTCTAATGTTATTGACATAAGGACCACACCTAAGTAAGGAAACATTCTCTAATGTTATTGACATAAGGACCACACCTAAGTAAGGAAACATTCTCTAATGTTATTGACATAAGGACCTCACCTAAGTAAGGAAACATTCTCTAATGTTATTGACATAAGGACCACACCTAAGTAAGGAAACATTCTCTATTGTTATTGACATAAGGACCACACCTAAGTAAGGAAACATTCTCTATTGCTATTGACATAAGGACCACACCTAAGTAAGGAAACATTCGCTAATGTTATTGACATAAGGACCACACCTAAGTAAGGAAACATTCTCTAATGTTATTGACATAAGGACCACACCTAAGTAAGGAAACATTCTCTATTGTTATTGACATAAGGACCACACCTAAGTAAGGAAACATTCTCTATTGCTATTGACATAAGGACCACACCTAAGTAAGGAAACATTCTCTATTGCTATTGACATAAGGACCACACCTAAGTAAGGAAACATTCTCTATTGCTATTGACATAAGGACCACACCTAAGTAAGGAAACATTCTCTATTGCTATTGACATAAGGACCACACCTAAGTAAGGAAACATTCTCTATTGCTATTGACATAAGGGTCACACCTAAGTAAGGGAACATTCTCTATTGCTATTGACATAAGGACCACACCTAAGTAAGGAAACATTCTCTATTGCTATTGACATAAGGACCACACCTAAGTAAGGAAACATTCTCTATTGCTATTGACATAAGGACCACACCTAAGTAAGGAAACATTCTCTATTGCTATTGACATAAGGACCTCACCTAAGTAAGGAAACATTCTCTATTGCTATTGACATAATGACCTCACCTAAGTAAGGAAACATTCTCTATTGCTATTGACATAAGGACCACACCTAAGTAAGGAAACATTCTCTATTGCTATTGACATAAGGACCTCACCTAAGTAAGGAAACATTCTCTATTGTTATTGACATAAGGACCACACCTAAGTAAGGAAACATTCTCTATTGCTATTGACATAAGGACCTCACCTAAGTAAGGGAACATTCTCTATTGCTATTGACATAAGGACCTAACCTAAGTAAGGAAACATTCTCTATTGCTATTGACATAAGGACCTCACCTAAGTAAGGGAACATTCTCTATTGTTATTGACATAAGGACCTCACCTAAGTAAGGGAACATTCTCTATTGTTATTGACATAAGGACCACACCTAAGTAAGGCAACATTCTCTATTGTTATTGACATAAGGACCACACCTAAGTAAGGGAACATTCTCTATTGTTACTGACATAAGGACCTCACCTAAGTAAGGAAACATTCTCTATTGTTATTGACATAAGGACCTCACCTAAGTAAGGGAATGTTCTCTATTGTTATTGACATAAGGACACCACCTAAGTAAGGAAACATTCTCTATTGTTATTGACATAAGGACCACACCTAAGTAAGGAAACATTCTATATTGTTATTGACATAAGGACCACACCTAAGTAAGGGAACAATCTCTATTGTTATTGACATAAGGACCACACCTAAGTAATGGAATATTCTTTATTGCTATTGACATAAGTGCCACTCCAAGTAAGGGAACGTTCTCTATTGTTATTGACAAAAGGATCACACCTAAGTAAGGGAACATTCTCTATTGTTATTGACACAAGGACCACACCTAAGTAAGGGAACATTCTCTATTGTTATTGACATAAGGACCACACCTAAGTAAGGGAACATTCTCTATTGTTATTGAAATAAGGACCTCACTAAGTAAAGGAACATTCTTTATTGTTATTGACATAAGTGCCACTCCAAGTAAGGGAACGTTCTCTATTGCTATTGACATAATGCCACTCCAAGTGAGGGAACATTCTCTATTGCTATTGACATAAGTGCCACTCCAAGTAAGGGAACATTCTCAATTGCTATTGACATAAGTGCCACTCCAAGTAAGGGAATGTTTTCTATTGCTATTGACATAAGTGCCTCTCCAAGTAAGGGAACATTCTCTATTTCTATTGACATAAAAGCCACTCCAAGTTTGGGAATATTCTCTATGTATTGTCATAAGGGTCACACCTAGGTTAGGGAATATTCTCTATTGTTATTGACATAAGGGTCACACCTAAGTAAGGGAATATTCTCTATTGTTATTGACATAAGTACCATTCCTAAAACTGTCCTTTATCATCGGGCGTTATTCCTATACCTTCATAATCACCCTCTGCTTTATAATTCCTGCACAACCGATTTGTTTTTATTCAGACAGGCGAGTTGACATGGCTGTCCACAGGCATTCAGCGAGCTGCTTGCAAAGCCTTGCTTATGTTCTAAAAGTAGGACAGTAAACATGTGTAAATAAAGCTTATGCGAGTGTACATTGAATCAACAGCTTTCACTGTCATAGAAATGGCACTGTGACTATGAAAATAGCTAGAAACACTAAATAAATCGAACATAAGTGCATGACTATCGTTTCGTCGGCATGCCAAAATTATTCCTGTAAATGTGTAGTGATTTAAGGTCATTTAAACAGCTGTCGATGTGGAATCTGAGTATATTATAAAATGCGTTAAATCATTACATGGCATCTTGAAACTCAAATTTGCCACACTATTTGTAATATGTATCAGTACAGTCCTCTATGAAAGAATGAAACACTGCCTTCTGTAAATACTAAATGACATGAAATAAAACCGATTTGGTAGATAGTCAAAATGTCCCTCGACAAGAAAGGCTATATATTGTGTACACATTTGATTGGTTTTAACACTGGAAAATAGCCATCTATTATAAACTCAGTAGTCACATGATCATGCCGACAAATGGAATTTAGTATCGTGAACAAACGGTGATTTCGTTTACTGCGACTAACTCATTGGTTTTATCAGAATGGTTAAAAAGGTCAAATATCAAAATATACTGGGTAATACAGCAGCGTGTAAATGTAACGGTAGTGGAATCAAAGCGCTGTATGGGAGTGTAAACTCCTAAGTAAGGGAAATTTCTCAGACGAAAACCTGCAAATGGTCAAGTATTATGTTTAAGTTCAAATTTCAGAATTTCAAGTATAATAAAAAGTTAAATAATGAGGAACTGCTGTATATAGCATTGATAACCATTTAAGTGTCTAAATCAAGTTCCAAGCGGGGTCTAACAAATGTCAGAAATCTGACAGCTGAATTCCATATGTTTAATTATTTCAGCATCAGGTGACAGCGCACCGATAGATGTCACCCAAAATCTAGTCCGCATTGGAGCAATAATACATCTGTATGCGGACACAGGACTTTCATATGTTGGCCAAACAGTATCGATGGGTCTCGCACTTGAAATAGATTCCACTACTGTCCTGATTGGTAATGTGGATTTCCTTGTGGACCCAGAAGAAACAACTGGATTTGTAAGTCATCTTTTGACTAGTACAGTAAAACTCCAATAATTCAACCACACTTGGGACCCTTGAAAATTGGTCTTATTAGTGAGGTGGTCTCAATATTGAGGTTGAATAACGAACTAAACAGTGAATATTATCTTGAGGTGGGCTTAATATTGAGATGGTTTTTAAGTGAGGTTTTACTGTATGGCCATGTCTCATATTGCTAGACCAGCAAGTTGGAGTGAATTAGACTCCCAAGTATTTTCCAAAAAAAGGGGCCTGGGGCAATATTACAGAAACATCTTAAGTAAAATATTATCCTTATCCTTAAAATTACATTTTCCTTAACTGGTTTATTTAACATATAGGCTATATATGCTCAAATCAAGAGTGATAAATGAATATTATTAATATGTTGTTGTTACTACCATTAAAAAGCGTAACAGTTTTAATGTGGTTTGGAATTACATCCATTTGAAGTTTTGAACTTAAGTGAAAATATTTAAGATTCACTTAAGCTGCTACTGTAATACAGGCCAAGATCTCGAAATTGCTTTTTTAATCACAAGTTTCTATTTAAGATTTAAGATTCATAGTTAATAAAACAATTTGCTTCATTGAACTCTTGAATTCAAAATGCCTCATTGGAGTCAATGCTTGTGCAATATACTGATATGCTGAAGGTGTTTTGTAGTGTAAACTGTGTAGTTTAATCCAATTTGTGAATACTTTAGTATATAGCTAGCTGTCAGTTACGGGGGACTGTTACCATCAGATGTTATTTTATACGAATTTTCCACTTGACATTAATGTACATGTTGTAATAGTTGCAAATGCATTGCTATGCTTACACTAGGTACCCTGTTGATACATTTGTTGCACTGTTACAGACAAAATGAGCTAGTCTTTCTTAATTTCAAAAAATATCTCAAATCAGATTTCATCAACTATTTTGGAAAGTATGTGTATACCAAAGTAGGTCTGTTTTGTAGATCAAACTGTTTAAAGCTAGAGTAAAATCAAAGCGCTGTTAGCCCTAAAGGCCTGGGGCTGCAGATAGCTGAATTGTGGGGTTGCTTGCCCTTTGTACATCTAGTTACTTGTTTGTAAACAAATTGTCATATTTACTACTGTATTTCCATATTAAGTAACCAGTATTTTTCCATTAGTTATTTTGTGCAATAACTATACAAGTCAGTATATCTTGTGCATCAGTACCTGAACTGGTACTCTGAATACAAAAATAGAGGATCATTATTTATTAAACAAGTCTTCTAAAAACGATAAAAACGAGGCTTTGTCGAGTTTTTATCAGTTTTAGATATCAAGTTTAATAAATTCAATAAAAAATGAACATGAATGTAAGGTTCTATTTATGACAAAACAGCAGAAACTGCTGATTTTTGCCAAAACATTACCTTAACCTTTTAAGCAACCAAAGTATGTCGTGTGTACTTGGTAAACAAAAGCCGACGCATCAAAAAGTAGTACCAACAATTGTCTTTTTAATTTTCAGCCAAAAGATACAAGTTTGATTATCACATATCATATTCAAATTAACAAGACATTCTATGAAACAAAATGTCAAACTTCAAACAAATTAAATATTTAACAATGTCAACATCATTTGAGCGCATCTACGTCACGCTTGTTTTGTTGTGACGTCGCACGCACATGAGTTGTTATTTCACTAGTGAAATATCAAACATAATTCATGGGTGTTATTACCACTCTACACTGTATATTATGTTATAATTAACCATACGCAATAAGACAGATCTGATTACGTTACGATGATATGGTAATGACTGATAACATAGTATATTTTATTACATAGTCATTTTCAGTTTGTTCTTCAACTATAACGTTATATGTTCATATATGTGTTATAGTGTTCCTTCTCCGTCTCATAGATATATGTTTGTATATATGTATATATTTGTTTGTCCTCATGGGCAATATGGCTTACTGGACTTAAATGAAAATAAACGATTAGTCAAGCTGGTCTGACAGTAAACTATGTTGTTCTACTTGCAAAAAGGAAATATATCAATTGTGATATTTCTATATTTTGTTTCAGACGGATCTGGTCGTTACTGGAATACCAGATACAACATTGAATGCAAACTGGGATGATGCAGTCATTGGACAACCATTTGAAGTGAACTATACATTAGAAGTCCCACTGCCAGATACACCGGGTGTTGCCTCAGAATACATCCTGGAAATGCTGATGCCGATGGACGGATCGATTCCTGAATTCTCTGTGTGTCAGTTAACAGTTATATCCGTTGGAAGGGGTTTATCCTGTATCATTCTTGAAGACTTGGAAGCTGAGTACACATCGAGGTCTGGAGGTCTCTACTCAGAGCCCGACGGAGCTAGACTGTCATTAGGTAAGTCTTAAGAAGTATGTGTATGCTGTCATTTTAGTTAATTTGTAATAAATGTAACACTTTACAGTCTTGTGTAATATTATTATAGCAAATTTTCCTATATCTTATCATCAAAAGAGGTAACAGATGTCATTTTTAAGTGACAAATATGTAACATGTACCATACTATTTATATATGATTGCTACTAAATATAAAGTCTATACATAGCATGGTGAGATTTTGTCTTGCATGTCATTTGAGCAAAATGTTCAGCTGAATTGATTTGTGGACATTTGATACTTTTCTTTCCAGGTCACGTGATCAATTTGGGACAATACAACGACATTGGTGACAATGAGATAACCATTAAAGTCGTTTTGATGCCATTGGCACACTCGAGCAATGTTGATGTCGGAAGCTCACACAACATCAGTTTTGTTGCTATTGTGGGAACGCAATCTCTTACTCTAGTTGTCAGTACCGTGACAATTATTAGCGAAAGGACTTCCACACAAATCACGGTATGTTTTGTATCAAACATTGTAGAATGTGTCTTAGACACTTACGAGGAGTGTTAAAAAAATACGCAGAAAAGTGCTGTCATATTTTATAAAAATCTTGAATGTGATGAAAATTTATGTTCATGTTGGTCAGAATATTGTCTTTTAGGGTACACAAATTGATAGTCCTAGTTAGAAAAATATGGCGAAGACAGTCTCCTTGGCAACGTCATTCAACATTACCCGGCTCAAATTTAAAGAAAAGGCATGCATTTCATTGACAAAAATGGCCTCTTGTTCGTTTATCAAGCAAGATAATCACATCAAATTTACGGTGAAAAACGCGCTGAATTTCTTGACGTGACTTTCGTGACGTGAATTTAAAATATGACCATGGTACGGGATATGCCCTTTAGTAAACCTTCATATCTTATTTTTTGTCAGAAGTGATCTGTAATTTGTTATGATTTTCATGTGTGTGATATGTTAACACATCATTATGCATAATTTCATAAAATTTCAACCAGTAATAAAAACAGGACAGCCCTTTTCCGCAAACTATTTGAACACCCCTAGTAGAATGCGTTTCAATCCTTGTTGAGTGCGGCTCAAACATTGTAGAGTGCGGCTCAAACCTTGTTGACTGCAGCTCAAACATTGTTGACTGTGGCTCAGACTTTGTAGAATGTGTTTCAAACATTGTAAACTGCAGCTCAAGCATTGTTGAGTGTGGCTCAAACCTTGTTGACTGCAGTTCAAACCTTGTTGAGTGGGGCTCAAACCTTGTTGAGTGTGGCTCAAACCTTGTTGAGTGTGGCTCAAACCTTGTTGACTACGGGTCAAACCTTGTAGAGTGGGGCTTAAACCTTGTTGACTTTAGCTTAAACCTTGTTGAGTGTGGCTCAAACCTTGTTGAGTGGGGCTAAAACAATGTTGAGTGTGGCTCAAACCTTGTTGAGTGGGGCTAAAACAATGTTGAGTGTGGCTCAAACCTTGTTGAGTGGGGCTCAAACCTTGTTGAGTGTGGCTCAAACCTTGTTGAGTGGGGTTAAAACAATGTTGAGTGTGGCTCAAATCTTGTTGAGTGTGGCTCAAACCTTGTTGAGTGGGGCTAAAACAATGTTGAGTGGGGCTCAAACCTTGTTGAGTGTGGCTCAAACCTTGTTGAGTGGGGCTAAAACAATGTTGAGTGTGGATCAAACCTTGTTGAGTGGGGCTCAAACCTTGTTGAATGTGGCTCAAACCTTGTTGAGTGGGGCTAAAACAATGTTGAGTGTGGCTAAAACCTTGTTGAGTGGGGCTCAAACCTTGTTAAGTGGGGCTAAAACAATGTTGAGTGTGGCTAAAACCTTGTTGAGTGGGGCTCAAACCTTGTTGAGTGGGGCTAAAACAATGTTGAGTGGGGCTAAAACAATGTTGAGTGGGGCTCAAACCTTGTTGAGTGTGGATCAAACCTTGTTGAGTGGGGCTAAAACAATGTTGAGTGGGGCTCAAACCTTGTTGAGTGTGGCTCAAACCTTGTTGAGTGTGGCTCAAACCTTGTTGAGTGGGGCTAAAACAATGTTGAGTGTGGCTCAAACCTTGTTGAGTGGGGCTAAAACAATGTTGAGTGTGGCTCAAACCTTGTTGAGTGGGGCTAAAACAATGTTGAGTGTGGCTCAAACCTTGTTGAGTGGGGCTAAAACCTTGTTGAGTGGGGCTAAAACAATGTTGAGTGGGGCTAAAACCTTGTTGAGTGGGGCTAAAACAATGTTGAGTGTGGCTCAAACCTTGTTGAGTGGGGCTAAAACAATGTTGAGTGTGGCTCAAACCTTGTTGAGTGGGGCTAAAACAATGTTGAGTGGGGCTCAAACCTTGTTGAGTGTCGCTTAAACATGGTTGACTGTGGCTCAAACATTGTAGAGTGGGGCTCAAACATTGTAGACTGTAAATTATGGTACATAAAATTCAACTTCGGTCTGGAATGATTGATATGCACTCTTAACTTAAACAGGTTCGATGTGAAATGATGCGTAATGTGTTGTTTTCTACATTAAGTATGTTTTCATAACCTGTACATTGTGGTGTAAAATATATGATACATACATGTAGTACTTTAAAATGCGTCACATTAAAAGCCTAACTTTAACATTACATTTGTACGAAGGCCATACTTTTTCTTAATGATTCTACTACCTGACACCAGTGATACTCTAAGTACGAGTTGCAGTCAAAAAGTTCCCGGACCTCGTAATACTGCTTATTGACTGTTTGCAGTAAACACTGAACTATTGCTCCTATTACCAGAAGATAACAAATACATGCTCAAAATTGTAGAAATTTCTTAAATCTCAAATACAGAAATTGAAGCAGTGTTGCAGGCAGTGTGGAAGAAAGTAAATGTATATATAGTATAAATTGACAAACACTACTGATAATAATAGAACTGCTATCATCACATGAAATAGCTATGAATTATGTATTGCAACAATCATGCTTAGGGGTCACAGCTTTTTCACAGCCCTTACTTTTGTTAGTAAGGGCAATATTGCTGCTATTGTTGTTACTACAGTGTTGTTGTTTAATGCATTTCCTAAAACTCCTCTAAACCGGAAACCCCTCTAAACCGAACTTTTTATCCAGTCCGGACGAGGTGCGGTTTAAAGGGGTTCCACTGTACTACAAAGTTGGGCTGTCAACGAATGGCAATTTTGGTATTCGTTTGGAAGGTTGACCGAATATTCGTGTATTCGACCTTCTTATTTAAGTGGTGTTTTAAACTGATCACTTTAGTTGTAAAATTCCCCACGATTACTAATAGTGTCATCACCTGAGTGTAATATCTCTTGCCCCCAAATATACAACATAACCTTTCAATTAACACCAGTCCTGTAGATATTATTTTCATGTGTAAATATCATTCAATGCCATAATGCCCATCATTGAAATTGAATACACTTGCATTCAGCTTTTATACTGAAAAAATGTATTTTATCAAATATTCGACTGCAGAATCAGCATTCAAATATTCGGACGTACAAACGAATAGTATAATAGTATACTGCATACTTGACACCAATCGCCATTTTTGTAAATATTTGGTGTATCATGTTTCAGAATACCACACACCCTGGTTTTTCGATCAGCTTCGCAGATGGAAATTCGAATGTATACGTCAGAGCCTCAACTAAAGTTGCAGTTGACGTGACAGTGGACCCTGGACTGACATATTTAGAATGGGAACTACAACATATTATGCCTAAACTTGCGGATAACTACGCTTATTTTCATATTTGCAAAGTTGAGATTGAATCTGCTGGAGTCAACATTCCATGTATGACACCAGATTGGTACAACGAGCGAGTCACATATAGCTCATCGTAAGTATTCTTCCATCCATCCGATAGTCCATGCGGCTTTCATGTTGTTTGTTGGTTTATTCCTTTATTCATTTATTTGTTCGTTGCAAAAACATTATTTTGCTGGCAATCATGTTTATTATGAACCATATAAATGTACATGTGACCAACACAAGTCATCAACTTTAGTAACGCTATGGATCGTTTAAATGTCGTCCAACATCATGAAGCCATTGGTATGGTTGCAAGAGGGGAATGTCATATCACACTGCTGTACGTAGCGGATAGATAGACTACACCAAGAATCCAGCTCTATTGCTGATCTTCCACGTCCAGGGCATCAACAAGTTACGTCTTGTCAATAAGTTCACCTCGACATATTGTCCTATATCGCTTTCAAGCAGCAACACAGACTGCCCAGGAAACAAGGAGATGTAACCAGCAATTCATTAGTCGATCCACCGTGCATCGACGCCTGTTAGATGCAGAAATTTCATCCCATAATCCATATAGGCGTATTGAGACCAGCTTTCAGCTTAAATGCAATACAATCCATTTAAGTAGATCAGTCTAAAATATAATAAGTATATTTCATGGTGCATTTTCATTGGCTGTCAGTAGATATTGATTATAGTTGAATTAGCATCATCAGCTAGAAACTTTTGTTGAGTGTTTAATTACAAGGTCACAGTTCATATTGTTTAGAGAATTTTATAACATATACAAATTGTATAGACTAATCCACCCGCATTCATTTGATTATGCTTGTAAACATAGGAACATACTTTATTTTGAATTTTAATGAATGCATTTTAACATTGTTTGCAGGTTCAATAATTATTTGGATGATCAAGCTACACTACCTATGGGTTCTGTCTGTAATATTCAAAATGTGGTAGATCCAGCGGAGGATAAGGCACGCATCATTGCTTACGTTCACGTAAGTACATTATAAATATATTTACATATTACACGTATTGCGTTGATCATTTCTATTGAAAATGAGAGATGATCAAAGTTTTCTGGATTTTCATAATATCTTTGATGTTGTTTTTCCCTTCTTGTAGCATAGTTTTAGTCAATCCCAGATGAACAAGCAATAAAGTAATGGCCATTTCATGTGCCCATATTTTACAAATGCTGAGCACGGTCTATTTTATTTCATTTTTGCGTAAGACCTAGATTCCCCACTAATATTTTTTTCACCACCACATACTTCAGCCTGGGGGCCGTTTTATCAAGATATCGTAGCTACGACAAATGTTGTTAAAATTACGACAGACTTACAACAAAATACATTGTATTTAGACACGTTGATAAAACGGCCCCCTGCTCTGCAGTGTTGCTACATAATGTCATTTGCTGCAACCGTTTGTGTGTTGAATAATATCCGTTTTCATATGAGGTACAGTAACTTTTGCTTTTTGTTTACTAATCACGCAACACACACAATTTAATAATGTCAATGGAATCCACGGCAATCTGATTTCTCTTAAAGTTGAGGTTAATCTAGGTATGATACAAAGAGATGAACAAATATGAAGACTAGCGCAAGTAGAATATAAGTTATCATGCCCCCTTTTGAAGAGAAGAGGGCATATTGGTTAATGCACATGTCGACCATCGGTCCGCAACCTTTTTGTTTCCGATCAATAACTCAAGAACCTCTTGACCTATCTTCCTTACACTTGGTCCACACATTCATCTTGGCTAGCAGATGAACCCTATATATTTTGGGGACACAGGGTCAAAGGTCAAGGTCACAGGGGAGCATAATGTTTTACTAACATCTATTGTTTTTAAAGTCATTTACGTGGACAAAATGGACAAACGTAAAAGGAGAAAATGATATGGAATTATCAGTTTGGCTGAATCCATGTCTTTCCCATTGGTGTATGTGATGAATCGGACAATAAGCATGAGCAGTGTGTTCAATGATCCAGTGTTTTCATAAATGAGGCCTCTCACTGACATCGCAAATGTCTTCAAACTGTTTGGTGATCAGTGTGATTAATGAATTGACTGTGCATTATTTGTAATTGGCTGGTGATAGGACATTGTAATTTTGTTCATTTGTAACAGATGTTAAGCGGTGATTTCTTATATCAGTATCTGTTTTACTTTGGTGATTATTGAATAAGTGTTAGGTTTAGTTCACTCATAAACCTATTTCGAATCTCTGGTTTTAGTAGGATTTTTTGCAAGTTAGCAACTAGTTTATCAGATCCAGGCTGGAATAATAAAAGGAAAGATTTGAAAGTGACCATAAGGCAGCATTAGTGTCCAAAGTCAAATAATTTAAGCAAAGTTAATTTAGCCACTACCTGCCTCCTCAGCTAATATGTATACATAATTAGGTAAAGTCGCCAAACAGCAAATATAAACTACTTTATAATGTTGCACTTATAAAGTGTGGTTTTAATTGGGGATGGAAATTATTTATATTGAAAGAACTTGTTGCCCACTCGTTTTTGGTTTTATTATCTCCTTAGTTGTCCTTATGGTTGGCTTGGCCATTCCTTGCGCCCATGTTCCCTTGCGTGATTACCCTTGAGTCTCCTCAAATGCCTGCTGTTTTATGGACTGTTGTTTTCTGGAGGTCTGTGGGGGGATGAATTGTCTTATGTATGTGGCGTTCCTTGTAGCAACTTATTCTCTCTTTAAGAAAGAATTGAGCGATCAATAGATATTACAAATGTATTTTAAACAACTCCTTTATAGATGAAAATGAAGGATTGAGTTATTTCGTCAAGACTTATTTTTGCCATTTAATCCTTCTAGGTTAGACAAAATGTTATAATTGTTTGTGTATGAAATTCATGATGTCATTAGAGTAGTAAAAAGTGATCATTGTATTAATTAGCAACTTTTATCCTGTCATAGGATTTAAAAACTCGGGACTGACCAGACTAAATAGCAATCAGGGCAGATGGCATTATTTGATAGCTTACGGACAACAGTTCAACATGGTGGTTCTGGGTTTGAACACCATAAAGGTCAATTCCCCCTGATAAACTCAGTTGTTAGAACGCTAGGCTGTCATTTGGGTTGACCGATTCTATTGTCCTTCACCAATGATTTATGTGGGATAGTATTCTGTGCTTTCCGATGGTCAAGTTGTACTGGTTGCATGATTAGTAATTCCAGGAAAACTAGTTAGGTCAACTAACAGTAAGATATAATCCCCCCCCCCCAAATTCTAAATAACCACAAATGTTCCGACAGCACCTCAGGTGACGCTAGTACTAATTTTTCCCAGGACGCAGACTCGAAGGTAATAAAAATAAGCACAATGCATGCATTTGTAAAAATTGATTGTATACAAATTGGAACGTATGTATACAAGAACATTATATTGTTTCAAACATCATTCACTTTTAGGTTCTTGACCGGCCAGATCTTCAACCAGGACAAATTGAAGATATCAACGTTGCCCTCATTTACTCAAATGATTCATTGGTGATAGGAACTCTACCGTTGACTATTCAAACAGGAGGTTCCTTCAGTCCCGTAAGAGAAGTTTCTGCTTTTTATGTAGACATCGTTGTCTTATTTCCGAACCCTGTATCTCAGTGTTTGGCGGTTTTGAGTATTTGGTATCTTTGAAACCATCTTTCCAAGCGATTTTTATCTGTATTGTTCTGAAATGCACATAACTTAAATAAAATGCATTTCCAATACACTCTGATGTAACAAAACTACAGGAGGGTAAAACTTTAAAGTCGTTTTTCTAAAAAAGACGAAAAATAAGTAATGGGGTTTGGGAAATAATGCGACGACATCACAGGTACTTGAAACAAACTATTTTAATGTTCTGTATGGCCTATTTACTATAATAAGAATGTTCTATATTATAGTAAATAGGCCATATAAAACATGAAAATAGTTTGTTTCAAGTAACCGTGGACGACATGATGACTTGTTTTCGAAAAGTGCTCAAATTTATTTCATTGCAAACCTTACAATACACTGAACAAATTTTTAAACGTCCATGTAATAGAATACAAATTTAAGAAAACGTTTTTATAATTTGGCATTCTAGTATTGTACATAGTACTCTAGCGACTTTCACAAAATTCCCATTTATCGTCATGGTTGACCACGCGTGACGGTGAGTATTATTTTCAACTTTTGGCACAAGGATCACGTGTACTGTGTAGTAAGCGGTAAATTTGGTTGCAATGCAATCCACGTTGTATGTCCAACACGAAAAACAGGAAAGATGTCGACAAAGACCACTCAGAAAGTGCCAGGGCTGTCGGTATGATTGATGCTGGACAGATATGACTAACTTTATAAATTAATTAATCAATTCAAATAGAATTTGGAAAACAATTATAAAAATATATAATTTTTATATTATTTAGCACTTTTTATTAATATTTCTGGTTGCCCGTCTGTTCAATAGGAGCAAATATGTACATTTGTTTCTGTTCTTATGTTTCTAGTGGACGTTTAGAAATTTTGTTCAGTGTAGTCATTACCACGTATTAATACACTTCATGCCCTGGCAACACAACAAAACTCATGGTATGTACAATAAACTGAATGTAAGACAGTCATCTTGCTTGAAAAGGGTGGGAATTTGATCTGCTGACAACTGATATAAGGCAACTTCCCCACAGCAACACTTTAGGAGATGCGAAATTCGGCTTGCGTAGAGAGATTGTTGCTCTAGAGATGTATTTTTTTCTCGGTAATCTATAATATTGTTGATGAGAGGTTGTTGCCCAAGGGAAGGTCTTTGGGAGAGGCTGCAATGCACTGCTATATTACTGAAGAACTGAAGAAATTGAAATCATGAAATCGTGAATTCATGAAGATGAAATTGTGAAATCACAAATTCTTGAAGCTGAAATGTCACCACCAGGCTTTTGTAATTTTGTAAGTAAATGTGTCTTTTATTACGATAATGCAAATGGAAAACACAGCATGGATGAAAATCTTCATTGAAGGCTACTGAATAACAAATGTGACGACCCTCACACATCTGCTGGCATGATGAACTTTAACCATATTTAATATGCAACCGGGTGCCTTTGTGACTTTTAGTGGAAACAACCTAAATCAAAGTACTCAGGGTATCATTAAAGTTGCATCTCTATTTCCAATCAGAAATAATTCCTTTTTCAGTGAAAGTTTGAGTTTATAAGAACGTTACTTTAAGCAATTAATGTATATGGCATACAGCTATTACAACAAAGCATTTATATTAGTCACAAAATACCCCATCTTGCAAAGTCAATTACGTACGTAGTAAAATCTGTGTGAAAATTGTATGGATATATTAATTTATTTCTAGGCGGGCACTAGTTATGTCTCCTCGTCAGAGTATACAACAGATTCTACCCCACGTGGCCTCACAAAGGAGTATCAGTTGCTTATCAAGATACCTACAGGATCAAATGCTGACTTAAAGATTGTGGCCACCGCAGACGACAGTAATCTGAAAATTTGTTCCGTGCGTGTAGTTCAGGCTGGGAGTAATCTTCCGTGCGTCTCGGACGAAGTTTCCACCAGGACATATGGAGATCTCATGGCGAGCGTCGAATTATACATGGGGATTGTGACGAACTATGGTTTGTGTTTACCATTAAATGATCTCATCTGAACTGATGCTCAAGTCCAGATATTTGGACCTGCTTCTGAGGCTAAACATAGTTCTCACATCTACCAATATTTGCCTCCCTTGTTCTGAATTGTCGGCCATTTTGATAGGCAAATTTCTTAAAGTTTATAGGGAATATAATGTAAACGATGATAAACTAATCCGATATCTAAAAAATAACTTATTAATTATGCTCATGTGGGCATTTGGCTCAATAAGTTGAAGAAAAAGTGGTTGTCACATATAAATTCTGTTGGTATTTTCTCAATTATCACATATTTGGAAATTACTCCTATAAGGGCTTATCAGTTTTGCCTATCAAAATGGCCGACAGTTAACAACACTCAGGGAGGTAAATATTGTAGATGTAGGAACTTTGTAACAACTGAGTTTGTAAACTAGGGATATGATCTGCTTTCCTTGCAAGTTTGAAATGTTTATCACATCACATATTTCTCTGTACATATAACTTTCTGACACATACTTCGAGTAGTCTTTTGTAACATTAGCAAAACAACAAGTGTCACTATAGAATATTTGTTGTGTAAACTCTGATTATAATGCGTACTGCTTGACTATTTATTCTTTGGTATAATATCATGATAGATCGGTAGAGAATTTCATATTGAACCTATATGTGCAGCAATTCACTTTAAATGTCAGTTTTGAAATGGATATTGGCATTGACTAACGTTAGTGATTATGATTTTTTTTTGTTATTTGTTTAAAAAAACAATTGTCACAAATAAATGCATCTAGTTAGGCGTAATAAATAATGTATTTACAGTATCTCCAACTGATCTGCTGAAAGTGACCAGCAGAACCATTATATTTTTACTCGTCCATGCAGGATTGTTTATTTCTTATTACGTTGCATAACATTGCATCTTAATCTGTGTTCACTGAGGCAGTTTGTCTTATTTTGTTCTTTTACACAGGGAACAATTTCACTGGATCAAAGGACACTTTAACTTATGCACCTGATTGTATTGAGTTAACACCTAATTACTTAACATCAATTATGAAACAAGTTCAAACAACTCTTACTAACCACATGATTGCTGATTCAGGTAGTTTCCACACCGATTCAAAATCTAACAGTGCAATGTTGTTCATTTTAGGTGATCCTGCAAATCCAATGACAGCTAATTCGCAGTTTGACGATGACACCATTGAAGCCTCAGTTGTGGTTCAAGCCAATCCCGGTGCCGTGCCTGGTTCTTACAGTTTCAATATCGTTTCATCCTTTGATACTGCTAAATCCAGCTCGGTTTCCTCCAGTTTTTCTGTTACGGTGATAGACGATGGCTCAATTTCCCAGGTACGCCATTGTGAAAATGTTTGTGTTGTCCCTCTCCGACTCTGTAAAAATTAGCCTGCTTGGCTGAGCTGTTGTGGGAGCTGACTGACCATTGCGGGTTAAAATCTAATCCCATGTGAGGAGGCAATCCAACTGGCTTACGTATGAGCACTGATATGGGAATTACAATCTCTTCTTTAAGTCTCGTCATTTCAAGAAAACGCAACATGTGATGTCTGTCTATTTGCAAGCAGGAAACAATATTTACTCATATGATCACTTCGTTTTCTTATATTGCCATATGGGACAAATATTGCTAATACTGTCAGTACATGGTGACGTCACATGTGATGTTTTCTGGAAATGACATCACTTAAAGGTTGGACATTGTACAGCGGCGCTCATTTATGGTCTGTGTTTCAATCCAAGTACCAACCTATGCCTAATGGTAAAGGGTACGGATTTTTCCTCCACCTCGGTGACTGAAAGAGTAGATACACTTCTCATTAACAAAAACGTAAATACTTAAATACCTCCTAATAACCATCTTAAAAACATTCTGTTATTTACCTTTTCATTGAGAAATTTAGCTGATGCTTCAATGTACGTAAGAATGAAAATGATCTAGATCAAATCACGATCAATTTTCAAGGATCTGTCATTACTAATGTATTACCGTATTTTCTTTTAGTTGCACATGATGTGAATATTAAGTCTACTAAGAACAATTGCCAAAATGTTCATATCTGTCACCTTAATATGTACAAATATTAAGCGCTTCAGGGCAATTTTTTCAAAGATTAAAGAAGTCGCGTTTCATCTTGATCTTCAACCTGAAAATTGAATCTTTGTTGACAATGAGCTAGTTTGCACAAGAACAATTGAGTAGCGACTGGTAAACAAGTCGGTGGCGTAGCTGCCGTTACGCACAATACGCCTGTGCGTACAATTCGTCATAGGAATAAAACATATAAAAGAGGCTAAAAAATCAAATACAAACTTAGGGGTAATGGGGGTGACACGTTTGCAGACTGTATATTTTGAATTCACGAGATGATAACAGCTCAAAAAGGAGATAGAGTCTTGTTAACCTTTGAATGAACGCTTTTTATTCCCAATGTACAAAGTGAGTTATACAAGCCTCAATATTGCTATACAAATAGGTTTCTTTCCTATAAAAATGTCAACCGCCCCTTTAAACACCAATTGTGTACACTTCAAAAAGCCCTAGCTACGCATCTGAAAGTAGCATTGGTTAGGTCAATATTTCATTGATGTGAAGTTTGCACTAATAGCAGTAACTGCAGTAGCAGTATTACTAGTCCCAATTTCACGACAATCACTTAAAGTGGTGAAGTCGCCATGTGTTGTTTTTTGTTGTTGTTTTTTTTTTTTTTTTTGAAGGGGATATATTTTTATTTTCCTCGTAAATAAGTATATGTGGGTCGAGGACATCCCACTACATACTTTACTAAATAGCTGTTAGTGTGCATAAGAAAACAAGGTTAGTATTTCAATGAAATTAAGATTCAATGTGATACAAAGTCGCCATGTGTTTTGACAAGTTTATCAAAAGTTGTACATGTAGAATGACTTTTGATGATAGTTTTCATTCCGGTAAATGCACACAAAATTATGTTAAGTATTTTTTAATATCAAAAGTATTTTTGGAAAGGAGAGAAAGTATACTAGCTTATACTATCGAGTTCTTTTCAAAATTATATCAATAAAAAAATAATAAAAAAATAGATTTTCTGTACGCACCCCTTGTTTCTGTTGTTGTTATTTTGGAATTAAAACTTAATTTTATGTTTTTTTGAAAAAATCTCGAAAGCATGAGGTATATTTGATTATTATCTTTGTATGTACATGTGTTTCTTTTGCAAAATTAATGCTTGTGCAAGTAGCCTGATTAACCAGACCAACATGTACAATTTGACAGTACCATAAGTTCAAATAACTTCATTATTTTTCAACAATTTTACAAAAGTATAGCGGTTTTAGTTGAAGGATGGTATAACAATAAAACAGTGTACATTTCACCTTGCTATAATATGTAACTTCAAAAATATTGCCACAAAGCAAATATGGCTATTTTCTAGGGTATATATCGCCTCAAAAATGAATGAAGTCAGTAATGGTTTCAAACATATACTAAATGCCATTAAAAATTATTTCTGCTTCAGTTTGTACTCTAAGCAACAGCGTTTAAAACATTTTATTGTTACCAGAGAGTAAATAATGTTAACTATGAACCAACTATCCTTATTTCATTATTGATTTGGTTTTGGAAAAATATGTTTGTGTTGCTGAGCTAATTTGCAAATCAATTATTTTTGACAACCTTCAATCCGAATACTTGGTATCATCTGAAATAGATATCAGGTCCCAATATATCTTTTTAGGCATGTCAAATTGAAAAAGATTATTCAAAACCATGTATTATTCGAAATAATATTTCAGTCAGCCTGATGAATGTGAATTAACGAGATTCGACAGTACACATAACTGGATGTTTTATCCCCTTTTTACAGACTATTGTCGATCCAGTCAGTTGCAGCTCCGTTGTTGGTGAAATTACAGGTGATGATAACACCACTGACATCGCACCTGGAGAATCGAAGAAAGTATTAGTTTCCCTAGTAATACCGGAGAAAACGAATTACAGAGTTAGAGTCAAAGTTACTATACCAACGGCGCATGTAGACAAATTAGAGTTATGTCAAGCATGGGTGGAGTCTGTCGGGGACAATTTGCCATGTATAATGCCTTTAATGGATGGTGAAATATATTCAACGTAAGCATGAGTTGATGTTTTAGTAATATTTGGCATACCTTTGATGTTCAGGATGTATATAACTTATCCAACTTTGTCTTACTCGAAGGGTCGGCGTTGTGATAAATTATTAGTTTGAAGACAATGAATAAAAGACCGAATCTCTGAAATAAAGAAAAGTGTTACCTTGCTTACTGTTAAAGTCATCGGAATGATAAGAATTTATGGCATTGAACGCATGGAGACACTGTCCTTGTAAGACAGTTGCAACTTGTCACCTTACACAATACTGTTACGATAGAGAGTTGTAGTAAGAGTGCTTATATCCCCTGTACTGGGGTAGCATCAACTATGTCAGTTGATCGGTACTGTCAGCCATACGGCTGTAGCTATAGTGCTGCTAACCGCATGTCGGTATTGTGGCAGGGTTAAAATGAGAGTACCGGTAATGTTAAATTTTCCGAACTTTTTCCCACAACTGTTTTTGAATATTTACAAATAAACATAATTTTTTCATACAGCTTGTAATATTGCTTCGATGTATGCATAGTTCACTATTTCAGAGTTTAACAACTTATACAATATTCCTAGCACAAGGACAATAGTTACTGCTCTTACTGTCCTAATTAGTAACTTGATAATGCTGTTGCAGAGAGCTTGATAATGCTGTTGCAGAGAGATTGATAATGCTGTTGCAGAGAGATTGATAATGCTGTTGCAGAGAGCTTGATAATGCTGTTGCAGAGAGCTTGATAATGCTGTTGCAGAGAGCTTGATAATGCTGTTGCAGAGAGCTTGATAATGCTGTTGCAGAGAGCTTGATAATGCTGTTGCAGAGAGCTTGATAATGCTGTTGCAGAGAGTGTGATAATGCTGTTGCAGAGAGCTTGATAATGCTGTTGCAGAGAGCTTGATAATGCTGTTGGAGAGATTTTGCTGTTTTCTGATGTTATGTTTACTCAAGAAAGTGCCATTGTGGAGAGAATATACTGTACATTCATGACATTAGTTACAAATAAAAGTGTAGTGATCAAATAAATAAAACCATAGATGATGGCAACTTTAATATGTAATTTGTATGTTTCTTTTTAATCCGCAGTACAAGTGGTCCTTTCATGGATGAAGCGGACTTTGACCTGGGCTACACTTGCAACACACCATTAAGACCAGGGGATGTTGAAGCAAATACCGTAAGATTGTCTTCTATAATAAAATGAGTGTTGCTATGGGATTTACAACCTCTTCTGTAAGTGACGTCAATTCAATGAAACGCAAAATGCGATGTCACTATTTGCAAGCATGAAATAATATTTACTCCATGTGGTCACTTCGTTTTCATATTGCCATATGGGGTAAATATTGCTTGCTTTCAGTTTATGGTGACGTCACAAGTGGTGTTTTCTGGAAATGACGTCACTTAAAAGAAGTGGTTGGAAGTCGTACAGAGACGTTCAAATGATGTTACTAATTGTTTTTCATGTAATTTCACCATCAAACTTGTTCTTCTAGTACTTATGACTCTAATTCATATGTTAGATATTTCGATAGATAGTTTCCACATTTACAATATTAACCTCCCTTGTTCTGAATAGCCGGCCATATTGATAGGCAAATTTCCTTAAAGTTTATAGGGAATATTATGTTAACGATGTTAAACTAATCAGACATAAAAGAATAACTTATTCATTATGGTCATGTGGGCAGTTGGCTCAATAAGTTGAAGAAAAAGTGGTATAGTCACGTGCAAAATTATCTAGGAATTTTCTCAATTATCACATATTTGGAAATTGGAGATGGAGATTAATATTGTAGATGTAGTAACTGTCTATTGGTTGGTCAGATGTGGTGTTCTATGCCTTTATATAGTATCATATCACGTATCTGCGTCATGGGGCTCACGGTGTACACATGACAGCATCTCAGCAATTTTTTATGTTCCACAACAAATCTTTAACCTTCAAATTGCGACGACCATCTTTTTTCAAGATATTTCTTAACACTTGAGAAAATAGTACTGAAATGGCTTCTGAAATGAATGTATGTAGTCTCTGTGACAGAGATCTTTTTAAGTATTATGAATACGAGGCACACATATATCTAAGATAATGTTGAAATATGTTGTCCTGGTCTTATAGTAATCAGTATAGGGAAACTGCATCACGTACTGAGATGTTAGGTATATTCGTACACATTCCTTTGAGAACTCTTTACAAACTGTTGCGGAAATTTCCAAGATGTTGCTATTGCTTATTTACATACGTCTGTGAATTTAAATGAGAAGCACAAGGAGAAATGCCTGTTTGTACCCTATACTCGTTTAGTGGTTAAACTACGATACAAAACTATGGTGGCATATATCTGCCCCCAGTTAACTACTTAATTAACTAGATAATTATCTGGTTATCGTGTTTAAAGAAACTAGATATTAACAAAAAGTGTAGGTAGCGGGCTACATGGCCTGTAGGAATCTACGCCCCTGGTCAGTAGAACTTTTTGCTATTACATGTATTTTAAATGCTAGGTTGTGTTAGCAGCGTATGTTCGGCTCGTACCGAATGGAAAAGCAAGCATAGGTGAGACTGTTACAGTCACATCGACAGTGACAGTATTTAACACCACGACTTCCAGTGATACCTTGCCATTCCTTGTTCAGGACCCTGCCACATTCACAGATCGGCGTTTAGTAAGTTCCTATTCAATCATTTATGTACATAGAATATAGGCTGCATTAATATTGCTCAGAGTCACCCGTTTATCACAGACTGCTGTACACATGACTCATAACTGAAAGTAGTGAGTTGGATGTCCAGATTGGTCGCTTCTTTCTCAGTGGTGGTTGGATTTACAGTAATACAGCTTGAGCCATCCATCCCCATCTGAGCCATGTTTGGAGAATTTGTCAGTAACTCATGGACAAAATCGCTCTGGAAGCCTTTAAACATTGGTCTGATCAACAGGCAGTATTATATAATGGATAAACTATTGAAATATGGCGTTTACTGTTCGTTGACATTAGAAACAATAGAAGCAAACATCGTTAGTTCACTTATTCTTGTATTGAATGGTTTTCTGATGGCGCCGATGCAAGTTGGTTAGATATTTGGTGTTGCTAAGTTATTTCAAACATGTCATTGACTACTACAAGATAATATTTAAGATGTGAAATTTGTTTTATTTGTACACTTGACTTGAAAAGTGTGTTCTTAATTTTGAGGTGGTCTTATTATTGAGGTGGACTTTATGTGAGGTTTTACTGTTTGTTCTTTCTTCTTCAGGTGATGAATGGTGTATCAAATGAAACTCTAGTAACCTTAAGTCCGGCAGGTGCTATAGTAATGGGCATTGGGGAGACTCAAACTATTCAGGCAAATTTGTCAATTGTAAGAAATTCGGTGTCTAGACTTCTGTTTGATTTAGAAACGCCAGTGACGGACTCTGCTTGCTTGACTGTCTCGGGAGTAAGAGTAATTGGTAAATTCATGTTTTGCTTTTTTTTCAATAAGTTTTCGTTTTTATAAACTCAAATATTGTGTTGTCGTCCCTTTTTGTCTATTCTATCCAACTTCACTTTCGTCTCAGAATAGGGCATGAAATTGTCTGACTAAGGCCAGAGTTTTTATATTTTTTGTTTTACGGGAATTTTCTAAAAAATGAGCGTCAGGAGGAGGGAATACAAATAAAAGGAGAAAAGTGAACATTGGGGAAAAAATAAAAATAAAATGGATATTTTCTCAGTTTTTTTTTATTTTGAAAATCTTTGTAGAAAATTTTCATTCTTGAGAAAAAAACTTTAGGCTATGTTGCACTAATTTTATTTTCTATTGGAGGTAGATGGAACGGGCGGCTGAAGAAATAAAATAAAAAGTTACAAATTTTTATTTGGGTTTTTGCAATCTTTTAGGTACGGCCCTCCCGTAAAACGAAAAATATAAAAACTCTAGCCTAAGAAAGAAACACTATTGTTAGTACTGCAACTCCAAATTTATCGTCACGGAAATATGAATGTAATGTCATGTTAATGGTAAAACATATGTTAATGGTAAAACATGACAGTATGTGACAATTATGAGGTGATTAAATAAAGAGATCAGCATCAGGTTTGATTTTTCTTCCATTTAAATGTTACAACGCGATATCCATTATGTCGTTGTGGCTCCCGATTTTTTTCATGAAAAATCCTAAAATTTTATAGAAAAGGTAGAAAAATTGTTCAAAATCATCTGTTTTCCTCAATTACCTGTCTGCTCTTTCTGCTCTTTCTGCTCTGTATGAATTTCAGACATTTTATTAACTATAATCCTTAAACTGCCATATAAATCAATGCTGATTTTTTTCAGGATCTGTTGGAAAAAACGTTTTATGCGTTGAAGGTGATGTCAACAATAAATTGGTGACTTACGATTATCAATACGAATCTACTCAGAACACCAGTCAAATGAATTATGCATTTGTGGATCTGGGAATTGTAACCAATACAGGTATGTTTGCTTTAATATGTAAACATTGAAGAAAAATACATTTTATATTCATTAGAGCTAAGGTAGACTGTGCGTTTGGCTCAGTTGGTTGAGCACTTGACTGCCAATCGGTAGTTGGTAGATTCAGACGTCTGACACTCACATGTTTTTCTAAATTGTCACTTCTTATAAAGAGAAATTCAAAATAAAGGCAGTAAAATTTCACTCGTTTTACCTTCTTTCCCATGAAGTTTTAAAACAAAATTTAACACGTGATTGTCAAACAAATCTGCTAATAAAGAACTCAATTAAAATTGATAAACAGCAGAAACGTGGGCTTACCAATCAGTTAAGTGTTTCAGTTAATATTTTTTTCGGTGACGATCTCACCTTTTCACATCCAAAATTGTAACTGCTGTCAGTTGTCTGTGACGAAGAAGAGTATTGGTTTGATCAACAAGCCACCATGTATAACTAATGAGGCAGTTCGAGCACCGACTATAGTGACTATAGTTGATGATAACATTCAGTCTGGTCTGGTTACCTCTTCGACATTGGAGGTTTGAATACTATATAGAAGTGTTCCGAAGATTCAACCACCGATTTAGTACGGTTGAACTATAGTCGATATTCAGAACACCTCTATAGTGTTTTCAACCCTCCAGATTCTAAGAGTGACCAGAGTAACTAGACCATAGATGAACTAGACAGAGTTTTATCATCCTACCATAGTTACCATAGTCAGTGACCTTACAAATTGAGAAATGTTATAAAACTGTTAAGAAACCTTAAAAGTGGAGAACACACAACCGGTGTTTAAGAACCTCAAAAGTCAGATAGCACGTGTCCCTGGTTTGGGACCTCGAAGTCCAGAGCTTCTGTTGTCCTTTCCCAAGGTGCTCGAAAAATGAGAAGTCATGTGCCCTTATTTTGGGGGCCTTGAATGACTAGGACACTTGTAACCATGCGTAAGGACATTAAATATGGAAAGCTTATTTGACACAAATAAGTATCCAAAAGTATACATTAACGTAGAGGAATGTCCAAGTTCATGCACAAAGTAATGAAAGGTTGTAGAGTAGTTGAAAGGAAGATCAGATTTTGTCACTCAGTGATAATTGAACCCCTTAATATAGTTTCTCATTCATGACAAAATAAACATAATTTTAAAGTCGAAAAATATTATATAGCTGATGCCTTTGGTTCATTCAGAAATAGTGTTTGTTAAGATTTCTCTTAATCAATTTTGAGTTTCAGTCGAGAAGTGATTTTACATACACTGTGGTAATGAAATATTGATTTCTCATACATACTTTACTTTTAAAAGTGCACTAGATCACCAAAGGTGTCAATGTGTCATAAAACACTTTTCATTCATTAAAAACCATGGAAATCACAGTGTTTTCCCTGTTGTGGCAATGATGAATTTCTGATTCGCCTGTTCATGTATCATGTTACGTCAGTGCTAGTACTGAATACAACTTTTGTTCCGTTTGGTTCGAGATTTATGCCATTCCTCAACAGTTGTTCCATTATATATGGCCTCTACAATGCATCACTATTTTGAATTTCTGCTCATGTATCTCTAACATGAACTCTTATGTATTTGATCCATTCAAAAGTATTCAGAGCCAATTTTCAAATACATCCACATAATTATACTTGCAAGAAGACATACTTCACCATATCAAGGTAAAAAGTTTGCAAATACAGCAAAACCTCACTCAATTATTCGACTGCCTCAAAATTAAGAACACAATTTTCAAGTCCATTTTGGCTGTTCTGCTCTTTATTCAACCTCAATATTAAGACCAGTTTCCAAGGGTCCCCAGGTTGGTCTTATCATTGTGGTTTTATCATATTTTTACGCATTGTCCTTCAAAAACTAGGTCACAAAACATGGTTCGGGATTTATGCCATTCCTCAAAAGTTGTTCCATTATATATGGCGGTCAGTTGACCTAACCAATGCTCCTTCGATACCAGCCAGTGCTACATAACTCCTCCGCTGTACTACCTAGACGGTCAGTTGACCTAACCAATGCTCCTTCGATACCAGCCAGTGCTACATAACTCCTCCGCAGTACTACCTAGACGGTCAGTTGACCTAATCAATGCTCCTTCGATACCAGCCAGTGCTACATAACTCCTCCGCTGTACTACCTAGATGGTCAGTTGACCTAATCAATGCTCCTTCGATACCAGCCAGTGCTACATAACTCCTCCGCTGTACTACCTAGACGGTCAGTTGACCTAATCAATGCTCCTTCGATACCAGCCAGTGCTCCATAACTCCTCTGCAGTACTACCTAGACGGTCAGTTGACCTAACCAATGCTCCTTCGATACCAGCCAGTGCTACATAACTCCTCTGCAGTACTACCTAGACGGTCAGTTGACCTAACCAATGCTCCTTCGATACCAGCCAGTGCTCCATAACTCCTCTGCAGTACTACCTAGACGGTCAGTTGACCTAACCAATGCTCCTTCGATACCAGCCAGTGCTACATAACTCCTCCGCAGTACTACCTAATTCCTGACAACTTCTACACAAATCAGAGGTTCAGAGGTGGAATACAAATCACTTTGGGATGACTGTGTTATCTGGGCAGGTTGAAAACATGTTTTAATGTGATTGGTTCAGTTTAATAAACGATCAATTTCTTTTACAGGTTACACCTATAAACAGGATGCGTATGCAATTGGAGATGATGACGTTTTGGTGGAATTTGACATTGTGATGGCAGATTGCGCTGGTAATGACAATGGAACGATTAATGAAGTTAGCGTAGGAAAGAAGATTTCTGACTTTGTCCTTATTCATGATTTTGACGTTACGACACTGAGGTTAGTGTGATTTGCTTAGACCTTTTAGTGCATGCTGTTCAGTTTAGCCATGTTTTGTTAGTGTGATTCGCTTAGACCTTTTGGTACATACTGTTCAGTTTGGCTATGTCTTGTAAGTGTGATTCACTTAGACCAATTGATGCATACTGTTCAGTTTGGCTATGTCTTGTAAGTGTGATTTGCTTAGACCTATTGATGCATACTGTTCAGTTTGGCTATGTCTTGTAAGTGTGATTCGCTTAGACCTATTGGTGCATACTGTTCAGTTTGGCTATGTCTTGTAAGTGTGATTTGCTTAGACCTTTTAGTGCATGCTGTTCAGTTTAGCCATGTTTTGTTAGTGTGATTCGCTTAGACCTTTTGGTACATACTGTTCAGTTTGGCTATGTCTTGTAAGTGTGATTTGCTTAGACCTATTGGTGCATACTGTTCAGTTTTGCTATGTCTTGTAAGTGTGATTAGCTTAGACCTATTGGTGCATACTGTTCAGTTTGGCTATGTCTTGTAAGTGTGATTTGCTTAGACCTATTGGTGCATACTGTTCAGTTTTGCTATGTCTTGTAAGTGTGATTAGCTTAGACCTATTGGTGCATACTGTTCAGTTTGGCTATGTCTTGTAAGTGTGATTCACTTAGACCTTTTGGTGCATGCTGTTCAGTTTTGCTATGTCTTGTAAGTGTGTACAGTTTTGTTTTGAAATAGTTTCAAATAATAACCCATAAATACATTTTATATATTATCCTCTACCTATTTATTAAAACAAATATGAAATATATGAAAACATAGTACGCACAACGCTATATTGTGTGGGTGAGGTAAGTTGTTATTCTTTCTCTATACCGCGGTCGGATATAACGCGATCGCGAGTCCTTGGACCCCACCGATGGCGGTATAACGGAGTTGCAGTGTACTCCTATCTTCATTGATTATTTTTATGTCACTTGTGCTTTTGTCATGTTTTGCATGTGGGTAAAATATTTCATATGGGCGTCTTTGTATGTGGACAACTCATCCCTTGCTTAACTTGATCTGCCTGATGATGTGCTTCGGGTCATGTAAACATTTGAAATGTGTTGAATAAGATGCGATGTCATTGGCGTATTATAAATAACCCCAAATATGTGGGTAACACGAAATGGAATATCCATGAAAAGACCATAAACTCCAAACATGGGTAACACAAAATGGGAATTTCATGAAAAGACCATTACTCCAAACATGGGTAACACAAAATGGGAATTTCATGAAAAGACCATTACTCCAAACATGGGTAACACAAAATGGGAATTTCATGAAAAGACCATTACTCCAAACATGGGTAACGCAAAATGGGAATTTCATGAAAAGACCATAACCCCAAACATGGGTAACACAAAATGGGAATTTCATGAAAAGACCATTACTCCAAACATGGGTAACACAAAATGGGAATTTCATGAAAAGACCATTACTCCAAACATGGGTAACGCAAAATGGGAATTTCATGAAAAGACCATAACCCCAAACATGGGTAACACAAAATGGGAATTTCATGAAAAGACTATAACTCCAAACATGGGTTAAACACAAAATGGGAATTTCATGAAAAGACTATAACTCCAAACATGGGTAACACAAAATGGGAATTTCATAAAAAGACCATAACCCCAAATATGGGTAACAGGAAAAGGAAATTCCATGTAGGAAGTGAGGCAATATATTCCCTACCTTCAATCCTTTCTGCCCCCCACTTGTTGTCCCCTCCAATTATCAATGGTTGTTGTAGATAATCAGTCATACAATGCCTTTTTTATTTCCCCATTCCTGTAGATGGTAGCCGTTACACCTTCTCAACTCGTAATGTTTTGTATGCTGGTAATTACCCGAGATCTGTGTGGGGAGGCGTTACCATTCCTATACATCGAAACATCTCAATTTGTTGCTCCTCACAATCGTTTCAAATGTGCAACTCTATTAAATAAAAATGTAGTGATGATTATGGTTGGGGAAAAAATAGAAATTTTTGAACTGCGTTTACAAAAACCTGATCACTTAGAATAGTGTTTTAAGCATTTAATAAAGAACAAAACCAAACCACATATAACATCTTCACTATTAAAAGCCAAAAGAGACAAAAATATTTCTCTCCACGACGTCGGAATGTTTTTACATATTGGGGAAATGTTTAAAGAATTTGTTAAGGACGTTGAACAGTTTAAACATCTATCTAATTAATGGAATGTTAGTTGACGACAAAAGGCACCACAACTAACCCATACTATCTTAACTTTGTCATTCTTTTTTGTTTCAGTTGGCTTTAACTGGTCCTATAATTTAGCTGTTTTCTTCCTGTTTCAGGTATGGAGATGAAAAACCTGACTTTGATCACGAAATAGTTGTTGACACCAATTTGTCAAACAGGTAGGTAAATAGATCAGTGATTACATTTTGTACATGCAGTTATGCCAATTGTGTGTAGTTGCTGCAATACGGGAATGACACATAACAATATACATACATATATGTCTCCCGTGGCCCAGTGGTTAAGGCATCCGCCATGAGAGCCGTAGGTCCAAGGTTCAAATTCCAGTACGTCCATTCTGATATGGCTGGTTGGTCAGCCGCCAGCTAGTTGAATAATGGTTACCATGTGCCTACCTGCCTGGTGCCAGACATTAAAGGAAAGGAATTGGGATGGGAAGTAAATGTGCTCAGAAAGTAGGTGTCTCATAAGGCAGAAATTGCTGGCCCTTTAAATAGGGGTGACACTATAATAAATAAACACTTTACCTTTACTTTACTTTATATATACCATATGGTTCTTCAGTTTGAATTCTAGGAGATGCCATGTTACTAACATTGTTTGGTAACCCTAAGTAACCTACCTACGACAATGGCTCAAACTCAAAAACTAATTTTTGCAGAATATTAATAGTTACACCTAGTATGACCATGAAAAATAATAAATAAAAAATAATTACTTACCTTAAATTTTGCTGGCTAGGATTTCGCCAAACAAATAATTTTTATGTTAACGTTTCATATGGTGTCTTTTTGACTTCTAATCATAATTGAAATATAATTAGTTTTGTCCATCATGTATCAATGACTCGGAAATAGTATTGCAGTAACATTAGGTCTTTGGTGAGTACAGCATGACTGAAGTCCTATGCTGTTGTTCTAAATTGAAATAATGAAACATTTACTGATTCTTGTTTTAGCACGGTGATACATATGATCGGCACGCTTCAACATACAGTCAATTCCACGGCAGAGGGAATGAACACCAGCATTTTCATATTTCTGCCCTATTATCAAAAAGCACCAGCTGTGATAAACACCAACAATTCCAACTGCAATTACGTTTATGACGCTTCAAAACCCAGTCTTGTTGAAATAAGGGTAAGTAAATACTTGAAAAATAAATTCAACATGCTTCCTCGTCCATTAGTATTAACTAGAATTTGCACGCCTTTTTACTGTCCATTTTGGGAAACAGACCCTAGATAAATTGGGAAAATTTGCGTTGTAAAATTTGCCGATTTCGAAAAAACTTGAATCGCTTCAACTCCAATTTTGGGAATTTTAGTTAAAAGAAGATGCTTTTCATATCTAAATTGTATACAAACAAGAGAGAGAATATGAGCTACAGGGAACGCCACATACATAAGACAGTGCCTCCCCACGCAGACATCCGGGGAAACAACAATCCATTAACATAAGGTACTTGAGGAGGTTAAACAGTACATATGTTAAGGAACAGAGGCACAAGGAATGGCCCGGCAGACCATAAGGTATAAGTAGGAGAATCAAAGTGGACAGTGAAGGAGGCGGGGGATTAATGGATGGAAAAGATCACAGGACAAGTCAAGACAGCTAGCAGCAATAAGCAGAAACTGGGCAGGAAATAACCTGAACACTACATAAAGTGACAGAATTGCACAGGGGAAAGGGAAATACAAAACACATTCAAAACACAAACAGAAATAATAACCATACAGCGAATTACAGCCTTGGAACTGTCAGTAAAAATACTGGGGGTTTAAATCGATTTAACAGCTAGCTATATACACATAAATTGACTAAGCTAGCATTCTTATATACATTTCAAAACCAATCAAAAAGACACACAAAATGTCCACAAACATTTATGACACAAGGAACAATAATGGCACAGTTGTTCAAAGAGTTTCGAGATATACTAGAGCGCTTCACTCACAGTACTTCTGATTGGGATTTTTTATCTGATTTGGAAATATAACATATAATTATTTGGCTTTGGGAATGGGTCAGATAGTCCGACCCGCAGGAACTATAGAAAAACGCCTCATTTTAAACTAAATTGTGATACCTCTGAATCTGCAGTTAGTTTTAAAATGATGTATAAACTATATCTTTATTAAATATATCTTAAAGAGGAACGAAACTGATGGGCCATTAAAATCTTCGAACACTTGTGCATCAAATGTGACTAAAAAATGTTTGTACCTATTTGGTAGTGAACAATCATCGCTAAACATCCGACATCGGTGGGCCATTAAAATCTTCGAACACTTGTGCATCAAATGTGACTAAAAAATGTTTGTACCTATTTGGTAGAGAACAATCATCGCTAAACATCCGACATCGGTGGGCCATTAAAATCTTCGAACACTTGTGCATCAAATGTGACTAAAAAATGTTTGTACCTATTTGGTAGTGAACAATCATCGCTAAACATCCGCCATCAGTGGGCCATTAAAATCTTCGAACACTTGTGCATCAAATGTGACTAAAAAATGTTTGTACCTATTTGGTAGTGAACAATCATCGCTAAACATCCGACATCAGTGGGCCATTAAAATCTTCGAACACTTGTGCATCAAATGTGACTAAAAAATGTTTGTACCTATTTGGTAGTGAACAATCATCGCTAAACATCCGACATCGGTGGGCCATTAAAATCTTCGAACACTTGCTGATGATAGCCATTTAAATGTCTCCAGTTGAAGACAATACAATGTACTACCTGCCAATCAGACTTTTCCATTCAGAATCTGTTTATGTCGGTCACTGTTTGTGCATCAAATGTGAAAAAAAAATGTTTGTACCTATTTGGTAGTGAACAATCGTCGCTAAACATCCGACATCGGTGACAATGGATTATTAACTACAGTAATCGATTAAAATCGGAAATTTTGACTATTTTTGCATTTGTTTATTGCGTCTATCTATTTCTTCAAGCTTTATATCAAATTAAAACTCCACACTAGTACTTATCTGTACATAGAAAATGAAATATAAATACAAAAATATACGAAAAATAAACATACAAAAACGAAATAAATGAATTGAATGCTAAATTATTCTATTGATACAAGAGAAATTTAAAACCCATTAACATAAAATGTAGTTACAAAGAGATAATGAACTTAACTGTCCTGCATTTACTAAAAAAACCTAAATATTATGATTATTTCTGATTCGATTATCGATTTAATTGGATTGGTTTGAAAACTCCTCAAATCAATAATCGAATCAGAAATTTGACCGATTATTATTGTGAAGTTGTATAATATATATAACTCCTACAGAAATTAAATAACTGTGACTGGTTTCAAGAACTTTCACAGGAAATGAATATTAAGGAGTTTGTATGAACTTTTGATATTTCTTATAGTTGAAACTATATCCGCCTTTAATGTTGAACCTCTACCAAAATACGTACATTTCAAATAATTATGAATACCTTGCAGTGCGATCACTTCTTTTTCACCGACGTGTTGGAGTATTCATTTGAAATTCACCTCGAAGACGCCGTCTCTCTCCCTACGGGGTACTCGTCCGACCCATCGTACGCTTTCTCCATGGTAGGGACAAATTTCAATGTCTGGTCCCCAACTTATAACGCAACAGACTGGTACCCATATTACGTAGATGAGTTCCAAAACATCACCTATCAACTGACTGTACCAACCACCTCTATAGGTAGGCATATTTTGTATTTTGATATAATATTATAAATCTAGTTCTATTGCCTAGATTTGTGTTTTAACAAGATTTAACTGATCTAGATGTGCATATGTATGTGTCATTTATGTTACTGTTACTTTGAGATGCTTGTACTTTAAATTATTAAAACTGACGGTAAGTACTGTATTGAATAAATGCATAATGATTGACTCTTGACATGTAAGATTGTATGCATTGTTAGGCGCTTGCATATGAAACTGGTAAATTATAATGTGCATGTAGAGAATTAAAATGCAATCTTTATATCCAAGTGTTCTTTATATCTGCCTTGCATTCAGTAAAGGCGAACAGTTGGAAATGTTACGAAACAGCGTGCAAGTTTTGCTATTGACCAGCATGTTAGTGAAAAACCTTTGCTATCATTCGCTATCGCAACTCGGAGGTAGCACGCAAATATTTGAGCCAAGTATTGCGTTCAGTTACGGCTAACAGTTGCTCACGTTTCGTTTTGAATCCCTGGCCCACTGTATCACAATGATTCCACACGGGAACCAAATTGCAAAATGAACGAAGGGCTGGTTCCCTGTCTTTACTGTCTTTGAGGCAGGGAACCAGAATAAAAACGAGGCGGTCAATACACTAGTTCGGTCCTGAACTGACTGAGCAGGCTTCTGTTCGCCATAACTGAACGCAAGGCCATGTTCCTACAGTGTTCTTTATAAGCCAGTTTTTTAGAATCACACTAGAATGCTTTGTGTCGATCCTTGAAAATAAACTTTATGCCATATTTTGTAGGCTGTGGAACCACAGTTGGTGTTGAAGATCCTGCGATCGTATTGGACTGTCAGTTTCAATGCAGTGTACCTAACTGGTCAAGCTCTAATAATTGTGGTGCAAGATATGGTGCTGCACAAGGTATATTTCTTTCAATGCCCATTGTCTTTAAAAAGTTGGTATCCTATGCATGTGTGTATACATTATCAGGCTTATACTATACTTTGTTTGTATTTGCGTTTATTTATCGTCGCCACCGGTTTCCCATATGGGCGACGCCTCCAGAAGAATGTTAGTCACATTAGATTTTTGGAGGATAGTGCATGATACAGAAGATGCCCCAGTTCCAGGTTTCTGGTTCTTTTACGTGCTCGATGTAAAGCATCATACACGGGACCTCGGTTTTTAAAGTCTCGTCCGAAAGACTGTTAGTACGGTCAGTGATGGAGCGGGGAATCGAACCAGCGATCCCTGAATTACAAGTCCAGTGTTTTACCACTGGACCACGGATCCGCTACGATACTATACTTAATAATGATGAGCTTTTATTCATATTTACTTTAAATCTGAAGTGTAGACAATATATCAATATTTATACATGTATTTTTATATTCTTATTTTTCTTTTTTATATTTTACTCTTAAACTATTTTTATTTTAGCCTGGAGCCCATTTATACGTGGGAAAAGTTATGCCAAACATGTATTTTTATATTCTTATTTTTCTTTTTTATATTTTACTCTTAAAATATTTTTATTTTAGCCTGGAGCCCATTTATACGTGGGAAAAGTTATGCCAAACATGTATTTTTATATTCTTATTTTTCTTTTTTATATTTTACTCTTAAAATATTTTTATTTTAGCCTGGAGCCCATTTATACGTGGGAAAAGTTATGCCAAGCATGTATTTTTATATTCTTATTTTTCTTTTTTATATTTTACTCTTAAAATATTTTTATTTTAGCCTGGAGCCCATTTATACGTGGGAAAAGTTATGCCAAACTTCGGTATGTGAGCGTTTACCTTGGCCATCTACATCAGTTCACCAGTATTCTATTAAAGAATATTGTTGGAATGAGTGACAAATGCACTGAGTTTATTATTGACTACACAAATGATGGCTCATCATACTTCAGTCCTGAAACTGTGAGTACATGATCATTGTTATCTTTACCTGATAATATCTTAAAGGCCTTTTTCTGTCCATTTTGGGAAAAAGACCCTAGATAAATTGGGAGAATTTGCATCGTAAAATGTGTCAATTTGGGGAAAATGTAATCGCTTTAGTCACTGATGGGGTACTATTTACAAATCTATACGGATAACGACATTTCATATGTCCATCTCAAATTCTTTACATTCTGCATACAGCGATTATACTGACAGCAATATTTGAAACTACTGAATTAATTTTACAGCAAATTTCAGCCCAAAACGGGCCCAAATGCCAGGGTTTATTTTGGTAAGTTTTTGTTGTAAATTACAACAAATTTTTAAACCAAGTAACAACAGCGAAAAGAACAGCTTCAATATTAAAAAAGTATATATATGTGACAAAGAAAAAGGACAAGGTGTTTGGTCTAAAACATTTACTGATAGTGTTGTCATTGCTGTCTAAAGCATGGAAACTCGATGGAAGCGCAATTTACTGATCTTTCAAATTTCGGAAAATATTTCAATATCAAACTGATACCAGTATATCGTAACGTCTGCATCTAATATTGCAATATACCGATATACGGGTATATATCATGGCAACCTTAATCGTGGTATTGAACTTTCATTCCAATAGGTGACATTGGGATCCAATCCAAATACTGAAGAGACAATGCCTTTGAGTGGAGTTGAGGCAAGAGGCGTTAGGCTGACAATTACAAATGACACATCGAATGGAGAAAAATCTCAGGTTGGCCTGCAGTTCAAATTATTTGGCTGCATGTTAGCAGACCCTGATGGTATTAGTAATGCAGGTACGTTTTTGATAGTCTTTGTAATACATGTACTGATTTATATCAAAATGTTGAAACTGAGAAAAATTTGAGTATTTATAATACCGATCCTGAACAACCCAGTAAATATTTAATGAACTAAAAAAATATGGTGCATATCAAAGATCATCCTCGGTACCCAGGCTATTCATAACATATATGATTTCGCGAATGCACAAAATTCGCAATCATTTTCCACAGCGTAAATTTCCACTTGCCACAGTTTTGAAAAAGCAGATCTAAACATCTCTGAGTTTGATGAAATATTGTCAAAGGGTTTGATTCGCTATCTCGCATAAATGGGTTTAATCACGACAAAGAAGAATACAAAAGCAGTCGATATCTTTCACACATATTTTAGTAACACAGTTGCATTGTATCGATATTTATAGTTCACTCCGCCTCTTCCTGTGTCTTACATCCAATGAGCATCCAGAATTTTTCAAATTTTTGGCCAACTTATCCATTTATTATATCATTTCAAACAATATCATAAAAGTGATTTCATTAAGTAAATCTGGTAAGTGATCAATATGACGGTAAACTATAAGCCGGTTATAACTCATATATTAGAATTATAAACAAATTAAATGATGCGGTCGCTGACGCTCCCTTGCACTTAATTTGCTTATAGCAAATACCAAAACTAACAATGCAGTTGCAGTATAATTATAGCGACTATCAAAATACTGTCATAATTTTAACTTTCTTCATTTTTTCTAATTCCAGATGCGTGTTCCGTCGTAAATGCAACGGCAGATGCCCCTGCAGGTAATTCATTTCTAGTTTATAATATAAAAAAAAAAGTTTGAAAAGGTAATATTTTTTACAAAAGGCATACATTCAAGTCTAACACAGAAAACCCAATTTCGGACACCATATAATGCAACAAAATTTGCTTATTTTTTTCAATGATGTAAATTCGTAATACAAGTCATATAGGTACCATCTATAACCCGGCCGGGTTCGTGATGCCCAGAACTTGCCGCTCCAGTGGTGAAGTTTTAGTACAGCAGCCTAAATGTGTTCGTTCCACTCTCTTGGTTGGGCAATACTATGATCAGTCCATTGCTACCAAAGAGCAAGATATTTATCAACAGGATTCAACACAAATGTGAACATAGACAAGATCACCGTGAATGTTTTTTTATTGACGTTTTTTACTTTTTCAGAATTTTATCGTGGTTTCCTCGGCCTGAATCCTGCTCAAGCTTATTTCTGTGACAGGGACGTTACAAAGTACCAGTATGTACCGTGTACAGTCATTTTTCATGATGTTGATTGTTAAAGACCCTTTTGCCTGATTTTTGTCATTTATTAGTCCAAAATATCAGTCTTTAAAGTAATATTATGCTCATTTTAGGCTCATTTGCTTACCTAAACAAACATCAAAAATATATTTCCTAGAGTTAAAACATCAATAAACATGCATGAACAAAGAATGAACTCATAATGTATTGATCCTTTTTTGTTGAAGAAAGGTGTTTGTACATCATAACATTTAAATAAACTTCCAGTTTTTTAACAATCAGGCTATTTTACAAGTTCTGTCTGTTAGTAATATGGTAAAACAAGAAATATCTTTACAAAAAGATGGTCGGCGCAACTTGAAGTATGCAAATTTGTTGCAATCTGAAGGTTAAATTTGTTGTACATGTACAACATAAAAAAAAGCCTAAATGTTCTTAATTTTAATGTTCATTCAACTACACTATACTACAGAAACCCTGAGACCTGAAAGGGGAGATCACTGCGTAGGAGACTTAAAAATAACTCGGTGGTGTGATTAGTCATAGACACAGTATAGTCTGTTTCAATATAGTTCATCATTACTTATTGCATAAGTCGTGAACACACACATTCATGTGAATAAACTTGTTACATAGCGATTTGTCTGATTAAAACAATATAAATGTTCCCAACTGGTACATAAAACCAAGAAAGACTTCTTAATTCCAACACTGGACAATTCCCCGTGGTGATGAATAACAGCACTACTTACTGGATAAATCTTGAAATACACTATACACAATGTTAACCAATCTGCGTCAAGGTTACAACCATTTTTCGGATGAAGAGACATTGCCTTAGTGGTTAACGTAAGATTTGATTGGTTTACAAAACACTGATATGCAAATAGCAAAACCATGTTAGAAAAAGATATTTTCAATCGGTTTGTGATGATGGTTCTTAATAGAGATATTTTAGCCAATGTAACAACAATACTGGATGAAGCCAATTCAAACATTTTATGTTCAGATGAGCCAGATACATCTTTAAACTTTTATATATAAGTATTTTTTTCGTACTGTATTATTTGTTGCTATGGGTATAAGTGCACAAGTCAATGGTTTTAAAAACTTGGAGTAATATATGACCTTTTGTATTAACAATACATGTATGTCACTCTGAATTTTGGGTACATTTAGGCGAAGCTGTTAGTCCAAATATTAGAACTCAAATTTATGTATTTTACAGAGAGAAACCGAAAGGAAAATGTTACGGCACACACGATGGAGGTAGCACCTGGTCAAGTAAGTTGTATATTTCAATGTAACCATCAACATCAATGGCAGTAGCAACCAGGGGGGTTCCAGGATTTGGTCTTAGGGGGGCATAATGTTTTGGTCATTTTTTGCAGTAGCAACCAGGTGGGTTCCAGGATTTGGTCTTAGTGGGGCATAATGTTTTGGTCATTTTTTGCAGTAGCAACCAGGGGGGTTCCAGGATTTGGTCTTAGGGGGGGGGGGGCATAATGTTTTGGTCATTTTTTGCAGTAGCAACCAGGGGGGTTCCAGGATTTGGTCTAAGGGGGGGCATAATGTTTTGGTCATTTTTTGGTTTTGATCAAGCGGGATAAGTATTACATAACATACATCATCATGATAGAATATAATCCTACAATAAATCATAATCACTTATTTGAAAATCTTATAATTAAAGTTCTCTGTATATTTTTGTATTTATACCCAGACATACATGTAAGTTTGGGGAATTTAAGGGGGGGGGGGGGCACGCACTGGGCTTATGTGCTTATGTAACTTTCAGAACGCAGATATTGATAACGTCAAACTCGACTACAAAGTCAAAAATTAATCATGCAACCACATTTGCCCTGCATGAATATGCGAGTAACGGAGCTTTAAGGTGTAGTAAAAAAATGAAATAAATTTGTACTTACGACCTTTATAGATAGTTCCTACATCTACAATATTTACCTCCCTTCTTCTTAACTGTCTGCCATTTTGTTAGGCAAAACTGATAAGCCCTTATAGGAGTAATTTCCAAATATATGATAATTGAGTGCAATTTGCATGTGACAACCACTTTTTCTTCAACTTACTGAGCTAAATGCCCACATGAGCATAATGAATAAGTTATATTTTATATATTGGATTAGTTTATCATCGTTTTTTCCCAATAAACTTTAAGGAAATTTGCCTATCAAAATGGCCGACAATTCAGAACAAGGGAGGTAAATATTGTAGATGTCGGAACTATATCAATGAATCTGTGTATTTTAATGCAGAAATCGATGGTAGAGTTGGCAGCTTATCAGGGTACTCTCCAAGTGATGATTACGTGTTCGCGTACATTAATGGCAGAAATGCAATGGCGGTGATTGATCCGGCGACAGACGTAGTAACAACTGTGACACAGGCAAAATTTGATGAAGCCAAACTAGCAGCTGATTGGGTCAATGCTGTGGCAGTCCCTGAAACCGATGATATTTCACTCAACCAATTTGTACCAACGACCGAGTATATGCAAGGTGGTTGGGGAGGTATGTATAACAAATAATGTAAAATAAAAGGCGGACATATGTGCATGCCAAAAGGTTAAACATGCTGATCTAGTTAAAACGTATACTGATATTAAATTACTGAACAAATGTAACATACTACAGTGTCATTATATCTGTTCCAGTCTGGTAAATAGCTCTTGTACAGCTTATGTGTTTATGCCCCCGCAATTGGAAGTATTGTAAAGGGGCATAAAGTGTTACCCCTGTTCCTAAATAAACAATTGGTTAGATGTCAGACATTTCCAATCCCCACTTGTGTTTGTATCTTTACTGTGACATAAATGAACTGCATTGACAGGGGAACACAAATATAAATAAGTTTTTTCCTTGCCGGTGGTAAAAACTGGTAAAATCCATCAAAAAGTGGAAAAAAATCGACAAAAAGAATTTGAAATTGTGCATCGGTTTTCTATTGGATTGTTTAGTAAGAGAAGCGTTATGGCCCTTCATATTGAGAGTAAAGTAGGGGGGCAACTTTATGCTATTGACACTCTTCTACTTTATTAAAATTTGTACTTCGTATGAAATATTATCTTACCTGTATAAAGAAATGCCTTATTTTGTTTATTTTTACAATTTCAGCAAGTTATAATGGGTTTTATAACGGAGGGGATCGGAAGGTGGATTGGACATAATCGTCGGTGGTACATTCTTTCTGCATCGAAAACAGTATTGATAATAAAACAGAAATTGTTACGTTTGTTTCCAAGAAAAGGGAATTAAAAATGTTTATTTTTGTGCGTACTAACATATATGTGTTAAATTGTAGATAAATTGTTGTTTAACTTCAGAAATTTGTAAATATGCATTTATTTCGAATGTCGGCAATGCGCTTTAACCCACAGTGAAAAAAATGTTGATATATTCTTTTTCTGGACTAAGAGTGATGTGACGTCTCTCTTGTGGCGAATTAGTGATAGTGGTTTGTTTGTCGGGTTTGATCCGTAGTAACTCGATGCAGCATTGATGTCAATTTGTTTTTTAAATATACTTTGGCTTAAATTTGAAGTACATTGTCATTCAAACAATCTTATAGTTGATCTGTTAAAAAGCTGTATAAATTTACATTGTGCACATACTTTTTAATGTCAGATTGGTAAAGATATATTGCTGTTCAAACAAAATAATCTTTTCAATACAAAACCTGTTTATTATCTACTCAGTAGTTCGTATTCATATTAAAAATTGTTCACAAACAATGACTTTTATTGGTCGGCTTCGTCATCTCTGATAAAGTTACTTAAGGCCTTTTGACCTCAACTTTTGTTCTTTGTAAAGTAAACCCTCAATAAAAAGACCACCCTTGGGACCATTGAAAGCTGGTCTTATTAGTGAGGTGGTCTACATACTGAGGTTGAATAAAGAGCATAACAGGAAAATAGACTTGAAAATTGTGTTCTTAATTTCGCGGTGGTCTTATCATTGAGGTGGTCTTTAAGAGAGGTTTTTCTGTACTTTGGTAGTAAAGTAATGTTGATAGTTTGTTCGTGCAATAGTCTACTTTTGTAAATATTAATTTCATTTATTTTTGCAATAGAAATTTGAAGTTATCTATTTTTAAAACGTGGCAGCAAAAAAAAGAGTAATAAACATGATAATTGATTATTGAGTGTTTCGATTGATATTTTCAATTATAGTTTGACTCGGTCAAAATTTTAATTATTTTTTGTCAAAATTCATATTTGAACCAGATTTGGCTTATAAACTTATTTTAAAGTACGTTTTATTTTGTCTCTCTGTGGTTATATTTCCTTATCTGAAAAAGTTGCTATAAAATATGTTGTTTCAAAATCGCATCATTTTTTCATTTTAATGAAGAACTGAAAGATGTTTGATTTTTCCCCTTACTGTCTGTGATACGTACTGAACTATTTGATGCTCTGTTAAAAATAAAAAAATAAAAGTTGTTTATTAAATTCTTGTAGAAATTATGTCTCTTTTGATTATTTATTCAATGCTATCAGTGGCTTGCTTCTAAATGTCGGTCCATGCTTAAAATATTTTTGAAAGCTAAAAGAATTGCCTTTAAATTGGTGTACAGGTTACTGACCACGTTCAAAACAGATCTATAGTGTGAAAATTAAGTCAATGTTGATATGAGAAGTATAAAATAATCAAAGCGCTGAAAGCACTGTAGTTGTTCGGTATTGAACACTGGTTTTGTATGCAACACTTCTAGAGTCACAGAAAGAACGAATCATTGTTTCCATTGTTGAACCATTAAATTTAATTGCGCAGTAATTGAGATCGTAACTACCAGTATTGAGTATGTTATGCAGGTTATGCACAGATGTTGAACTATTTTTAACCGATTCACTTACCTGCTATTCTTGCTCCACTTAAGAAAGTTAAGTTTCGTAGTTAAGTGATGCGACTGTCGAAAATTGCCATAGAACTAGTTGTTCTACTGAACAACTAAAAATGAAGGGGAATGATTTGAAACGAAAACTTGACATTGGCATGCATGGTGTATCATTGAGCATAAGGAGGCATTGCCACATTGGGTATAAAGAAAAAGACTGATGAATCAAACTGAAATTAAAGGAGAGGTAGATCTATAAAATAAAACTGAAATGAAGGGGACTTAATGGGAATTGAAAGAAAGACTTTGCAAAACATGAACATGGATACTTAGCACCAAAACTGTCAGTATTATACTTGTGGCCAATTATTGCCATCCCAAATTCGAGGTTCACAGTTGTATCGTGGAAAGTCATACACTTACTTGTAAGGAAAGCACAACTATACACTAAATTGCAAAAGACCTAGCGACTGACTGGGGATGACATGCCTGGTCTATACAACAATTAATAGAGAGAATAAGTTGCTACAGGGAACGACACATACATAAGACAATGCTTCCCCACGCAGACCTCCGGGAAAACAACAGTATACAAAACATCAGGCATATGAGGAGGTGCAAATACGCAAGAGGACAGTGGCACAAGGAATGGCTTAGCCGACCATAAAGAAGAATTAAAGAGGACAAACAGGGGAGAAGTTAATGGATGGAATACATCATAGGGCAAGTCACGACAGCTGGTAACAATAAGCCAAAAGCCGAAAGGGAGGGGAGAAACATGAACACTATATCAAGTGAAAGAATTGCACATGGGGAAAGGGAAATTTAACATACATCTATAACACATATAGCAATAATAAACATACAGCGATTTACAGCTTTGGAACTGTCAGTAAAATACTGGGGGTTTAAATCGATTTAACAGCCAGCTAACCTCACTCAATCGCTATATATAGTCATTGATCCAACATATGCACATAAATTGACTTAGTATCACACAATTTGATTAATCTTTTTAGAGGGTCACCAAAGAAACATGTGCATGAAAGTATTTCAAAATTGGGTCATTAGTTTTTGAAAAGGAGAGCTTTTTATGTTTATATATATATAAAAGATAATTTCTAGAGCCATGAGGAGTCATTGTTTTGAACAGCTTCGAATTCATTGAACAGCATGTATGTGCCACCATTGTTCCATATATTGATCACTAGCTTATTAATTGTTTTACTTTCTTTATTAATTAAACAAAAAAGGGGCCGGTTTCTACAGTTCTACATGAATAATACATTTGTACCACTGACTGTACATCTAATAAAACGAATAATGAAGTTGAGCTGGAAATAACACATACCAAGAGCACATGAACAAAAATATATCTACATGTAGATGTAAACAATTACAAAACCATAATGGACACAAGAAATGATTTGTTGTGGGACTTTACGCCTTTTTAACAGTACATTGTATTTCAGTTCTATACGGTGGTCAGTTGACCTAACAAGTGCTCCTGGGTTACCAACAAGTTACAACAGTATCGTTTCTCTGCAAGCAGCGGACATCCTCTCCACATACAGGTGGAGGACAAATGACTTTGGTTGCAGTATCTTTAGTCAAATTGTGAAGGAAGAACAAACGCTTCACCCCACAAGATATAAGAGAGAATAAGTTGTTACATGGAACGCCACATACACAAAACAATAAACATATATATGATGGGTTAATATGGGAGTACCGCCTTGGTAACTATCAGTTTGCAAAAATACTACTGAGGGTTTGTACCTGCCTTGCGTTCAGTTACGGCTAAGGGAAGCCACTCACAGTTTGCGTCGCTTAAACAAGACCGCCTTGTCTGTATTCCGTGGTTCTCTGTCTCAAAGACAGTAAAGACAGGTAACCAGCCCTGCGTTCATTTTGAAATTTGGTTCCCCGTGAGCATACAATGTGATACGGTGGGTCAGGGATACAAAACAAAACTTGAGCGTCAGTAAGCCGTAACTCAGAATGCATTGTTCAGCTCTCAAATTCGCGTGCTACCTCGGAGTTGCTCGAGCGAGTGGGCGCGCACTTTTTGGCAAACAGTGCGTTCAGTAGCTAAACGGGTGCACAGTTTCGTAACTCGAGCGAGTGTTAGCCTTTACCGAACGCAAGGCTGGCTTAAGGGTGTACTCTACCTTACACTCATCCGACCATAACCCAGGCATGCAGTTTTCAGCTTAACTGCAATTAAAGCATTAACATATCTAGCAAACTATGTGTTCGATTAAAAAAAATAGTCTTGTCTTTCTTTGGTCTAGTTCTACCAAGAATCAATCAACATTTCATAGTCGTGTCAATCATGACAGCTGCCCCAGGTTCCTATTGTCATTTGCAATACCAGGCTTTTAAACTTAAGATTATGCAACATGATAAAAAGTGACTCAGATACTAAGGGTAATATTCTTGACGTCATTGTATATGGATTAATCAGTAAACTGTGAGTTTGTTTTATGTTAAATCAATAGTAAATCTATTAATAATGGAACTCGGTCACGTTCGAGTATGTATTAAAAATAAATATTATTCACATCAATTGACACGCACTGACAAGCTGTAATACCGATAAATATGACGCGCGTAAACTATAAACTGTATATCATTCAGGTCATGTACATGTTAATTGCTAACAGGTTTAGATAAGGCAATATGTGAGGTTTTCTTAAAATGGATGTATCTCAATATATAAACCAGAAATTTATTTCTATTCATTACTATTTTCTTTCCAATAGAAAAATTACATGTATATTCCCATACGTCGTAATATGTGTAGGAATTAATCTAAATAGTTTTTTTTAATAAATATACATTTAGTCCGTTTTTCTTATCATATTGAAAAACAAAAATGTACTTTGTCTGTGAACTTAAGCTTGTAGCGTTCTTCAGTAAGTCAGGGTTATGAGTGCTGCATAATGCTTTGACTTTGTTCTCCTCGTTGCGTTGGGGTAGGGTCATTTCTTTTCCCATTTTCTTTATATAATGCCCAAGGGTGTAATGCCGCAGTGGATCCTGTCTTTGAAGGTGACTTTTCCTTCGCTAAGCATTCTAATGCTTTAAAATGTCATGATGGCATTGTATTCCACAGTTATAGTACGATCACGGACCTATGGTTTATAGGTCCGTGGTCATATTATATTTTGTTTGGCACGTTTCATGTTTTGCGTTTTGTCCTACACATATAACTCCTAGCATTTGTATTCTTCACGATTTACCTTCATTTTGATGATATTTTACATTTTACGTTTTCCATGCTTGACAATGAAGGTAAAATATGAAAAATAAAAAAACAAATATTAAAAAATGAAGGTAAACATGAAGGATCTAGCATGGTTGTCTAATTGTTTGGACTATAGTTTTGCGTTTGTTAACAATTTCATTAGAGTTGACTGGTGTTTGGGTTGTTTTGTCATTAAATTGAAATAAAAATATTTCCATGCGGGCGGCGGTTCCATACCGTGTCTTTTGAATTCCGTGTTGATTCAGACAAATTTAGTAATATTATATACCGATTATGAATTGGGAGAGATAACGATGATCGCAATGATGTCGGGATAACGAGATTCGCCTGGAAGTTAGTCATATCCAAAATGACAAAATGTTAAGTATGCCCTTTCTGCAATTTTAGATGTGTGTTGCCTAGAATTTCTTAATTTATAAAGTTTTATTACGCTGAAAGTATGTATTGCAAAATATGGAAAATGAGATTTGGTTAAGAACAAACAAAAGTGAATATTGCATCGGTGAAGAAATATACGGGTATGTTTGTGTTGATTAAACATTTCGAATTGTCACCCATTTCCGCGATTGAACGATAAATAAAACGTCCTTATAAAAATGGCAGTGGCTACGGGTACGGGTCCGTACCTCTAGAATGTGATTCTAGCGGTACGGGAGTCCCGTACTCGTTAATTATACTACGAAACCGTCATTTTGTTTGATACTTAAACAAGTGTTGTGTTGCTAATTAGCAGTCCTTTTTAAGATTGTTCCTTTCATAAACGTTTCTATCTATCTATCTTCCGTATAGTCTAACCCCTATTGGGGACTTCGACTTGATGCGCGTCAACTGACAAAGAAAAATTAATGAGAATGAGAAGTATGTACAAGATATAAAAGAGAGAAGTTTGGGTTTGTTAAAAACAGGTTAAAAACAAAGGTGTACTTATGGAGACACATGATCAGTCTGGCTGACAGCCCGACTGAAAGCTGGACCTGATAGGGAGACAGTTTCTTGAGGTAAGGCATTCCAGTGGAAAACTGTTCTTGGGAAGAAAGAGTATTTGTGATAGTCCGTTCTTGTTTGGACGTGTTGGAATGCTTGGGGGTGTGAGGTTCTTGAGGCTCTTGTGATTTGAGTGAGATAGTTTGGTAGGTGAATAGCAACCTTATTATGTAAGATGTTGTGAAACATAACCAGGCGCTGATCTATACGTCTGAGGTCTAGACGTCTCCATTTAAGGGAGGTTAGCATGTCTGTGACACTCGATATGCGATTGTAGTCATGTTTGGTCCAACGGGCAGCCCTTCTCTGTACTGACTCAAGTTGGTCGATAAGAGTTACATAGCTGTGTTTAATTCTCGTACGCACGTTTTTTTCCGAGACGGCAATGATATTCCGCAACACAACACTTGTTTGAGTATCAACCAAAATGGCGGTTTGTATAATTAACGACAAACAAAATATAAACATTTATACAGCGTATAATTATATATACTGATATTTGTTTTAATATCTTACAATTATTTGATCTGATTATGTGTATTTATAAAACTCCTGTATCCGTAGTCAAGAGTGTAGGATATCTACGAGTACAGGACTCCCGTACCCCTAGAATCCGATTCTAGAGGTACGGACCCGTACCCGTAGCCACTACCTATAAAAATTAAAATGTCTTATTGTGTTCCTTCACATGTAAATTAGGGGGTAAAAATTACTAAAATATGTGGAGCTCAAACCACGGCAACTTTATCACTAGCATAACGGCGATTTATCTACAAATTCATGACAAGTAGTCAAAGGATGCTCAAAAAGTCACATTTTATTGCACCTATTTTCCCGTTATTCATCAGTTGTATACACTGCCGTCCAAAAGTTCCTGGACAATTTCCCATTGCAATTACTTTCATATTTGTTTCACATGCAATAAATCGTAAATGCTTTTTAACACGGCAATAATTTTTTGTAGAAGTATTTATTTCTTATTTCTGTGTCAGATCAATCAGTTACACACATTCAAAACCCGACCCTAGAGTTTTTTACGACCCTTGAGAATTTTTTTTTCAATCTTAATTTGTCCCTACCCTACCTAGCATTTTTGAGACCGTTTCCCTAAACACAGATTATTTGTTTTGGCCTAACCAGTCAAAGCTTGAAATTTCAAAGATCATGCCCCTGATGTCAATGCAGCATTTGGACCATCGGCGAATCTCTGAAGTCTGCTGCCTAAACTTTGATGCATCCTGTCACGGACATGTCCGTGATCCTGTGTATATTTGTTCACGGTTTTCCTTTTTCAGTGTGGTGTACTTAAGGATTGTAACCCCTACAAAAGGCAGAGGAATTGAAGTGCGGTTTCGTGGGTATGAAAAATGTAAGTAACACCTTAAATGGTTTGCAAGCCCAATTGGACCCAGCTTAATATTTTATCCCTGACCTTTATCTTAATAAATAAAATATCCGGAGCGTAGGATAACAGTGATCTCTGTCCCCAAATAATGAATGAAAAAATATTCATAAAAAAGTAAAATCCCTACCTACAAGTCCAACTGATTTTAAGCGTGCTACCAGAAACAGACATGATTTTTAGGCCAAACAAACTTTGTGCTTTAATATAACAATGATTATTGAGCTCATTTTTTAGGAAGTATGGTATGCAGGCTTTCTGAAATTTGGCCCCATTCCCAATGGTAAAACATATGTTTCATTCCCATAATTTCAATGAAAATTCCCAATCTGATATCTTTCAGTACATGCAAGAGACATCTGTATAATTCTAATTATACATGGACATGACAGTTACTTCCTTATGAAGCAGTTACTTCCTTATGAAGCTTATAATGTTTCACTACCACATTAAAGTTTCAGATTCATTATATTTTTGGTTTTGTGTTCTATCTGTGGACTACCGTAGTTTATCTATATCTATTGCTGATAGAAATCATTGTTTTTTTTTAAAGAAAGTTGAAATTCCCAATTTTAGTGAAAACAATGCATTTTTCCCAATCCAAAAGGCCACGGTCTCGTTCCCAAAATGGTGGGGAAAAAACCCTGCTTAAATATCTTGAATCTAGTTCAAGCCCATTTCCATGGGCAAAATGAGTACTGGTGTCTTAAACGGATTGAACCCAAGCACTCCATGGTTTGTGGCTAATGCCTTACCCAGTCGGCTACAGCTGTACCAATACTATCAGGTTTTATATCGAATATCCTTGTATTCTATTTGTCATCTACAAACTTAACAAATGAATAAAAGTCTTATCAAGGCTTGATTAATCTTATTCATGATCAAGATGTCTATTTCCTGTGATTATTCAACTGTGCAGGTCCTGTAGTTTTAAGTGTGGCTGTGAGTCTTTCTAAGTTTTGCTAGTTGTTACTGATTTCGCATACATTGATACACTGATGAACATTAAATTTGACCTCTTAATTATAAATTTCCTATCTTATGTTACAATGTTTTGCAATTTGTTTCCATTCTTAACAAGGGTTTTCCTTCAAGCTTTTGTCCCATGACACCTAACTCAGCCATTTTGGGAGTCCCTGATAATTTGTTTGATGGTCCCAATCACAAGTAAAAATGTTTAGATTTGTCTGCTGAGTGTAAGTATCCATTATAATCCTGGGCCTACCTGTATTTTGCAACCTCTGCAAACATACTATTAGTCTACCACACAACCTACTTGCCCGAAGCCTGGGACAAGTAAAAAATCCATTTTCGTCTGCCCGAAGCTAGGGGTGCTTTAGGTATGTGCATTCAGCACAGATTTGTGCTAGAATTATTATGCTGTTGTTTCTTTTGCAGTTAAATATGAACGTAAGATAGATCCGTTAGTAGAAGAGCCACAAGTATATACAGATCATCGGTATTACATCAATTGCAATGAAGTTCTACACCAGTCAGAAGGTATATTTGTAGCTGTACTTTTATAGCCAGTTACTTTACTAAGTCATGTCATTTCTATAGTTTATAGCCTTGTTTATGTCCCGGCCATTTTTCAGGACATAAAGTGTTACCACTGCCTGATTCTCTGATTCTGGACAATAAAAGATTTAAAACAAACGGGTATATGTATTTAGAGCGTTGTGATTTTCTTCCTAGATCAAACGATCAGAACAACTTGTACAATTCTATGAAAATGATCCATAATAATATCCGAGGTGTCCCGATTAGCAGTAAAAAATCGGCGACGTCTGCCATCTTGTTTCTGAACTGAGAGAAGTTGACATTTTGAACTGCAGTAATCGTCATGTTTACAACAGCTATTTATTTCTTGTTGGTATTTATATATACCTTTTGTTTATTTTGTTGTATGGTTGTATGCATTTTTTGGTTCAATACCGAGTTGTAAGACTAAACGAGCGTCGTTTAATTACGTCTCAAACTAAGCACTTTCACAGAATTGTCTTTGGTTGCTTGTTTTGATTTATAGAATTAAATGAGTTAAAAAAGTTAATTTATTTTTCCATTTGAAAAACAGAAGACTTTTAAAGCATATATCTTTGAGTAAAGCGTTTCTGACGCGATATCATAATGTAGATTTTGCACCTTTTCCTAACCTTTGAATTAAGAATTATAAGAAGCAAAGTAGACATCTGATTTTGATATTGTTTTGGTATCAAATCAAACTAGATGAAAATGCAAAAACATAAAAATGGAGTTTTTGGTCACTAATACAGGGGCGGTTTTCACGAACGTTTTAAGACTGAATCTCAGACTAAGACTTTAAAATGTTAAATTTTCATTTTGTTCCCACGTTATTGTTACACAATATATTTTGATAAAACATGGCAAAAGTGTAGAGTGAGTAACAAGAAATAATCAGGCAAACATTTATATGTTAAATATAATGAAAACGAAATGCTTGTAAATTTATTTTTTGCAATTTTAAAGTCTAAGTCTGAGATTCAGTCTTAAAACATTTGTGAATACGGGCCCAAGTGTTGTCGTGGAAAATCTCTTATAATGAACACCACATTGAGGAGGTTACTGCTTCTTTACCAAGACTGAGTTACCATATAAAAGTTGCAATAGATGTTGATACTATATGTCTGTATGTTTCAGAACCATTATGTATGTGCAGCACATTATTCCCTTTCAAGATACCATTGCCAAAGGAAATACCAGGTACGATCTGACCAAACCCTGCAATCCCCAGAATAAGCCCGTCTCCATAATAATTTAATACCGATATAAGAATAAGCCACCAAATTTTGGCAGCACAAAAATACTCAAAAGTTTGCTTGTTTATTTTATATGTTGATTATGTGAGTATTTGCTGATACACTGTATGTTAATTTGGCTGGTTTAATGTGGTCACTGGTTGCGTTATAGAAAAGGGGTTTAATAGATAGTATTCATGTTGTAAAACACTCGCCCTATTTCTCAGCCTGTCTGTTAAACTCATCAAGCAAATCCTGCAGGTGCCATCTACATGGACCTAAGTTTGATCTGTGAGTGTTCTTAAACTCATTTGGGATCACCTCACACCCATGACCGACTTTCTTCCGAACCAATGGTGGTCTTATTTTTGTGGTTTCACTGTATAACCATATAGAGACGCCTTGCTGCTTATGAACTTGCTTAAATAAGGGGTTTCATAATAGGATCATGATCAGATCAATGATACGCTCCCGTACAGTGCTTTGATTCCAATGCTGTTACTTTTACATGCTGCTTTATTACCCAGCATATATTTGATACTTAATATTTTAACCTTTCTGATTTAGCCAGTTGTGGTAACTGGGATCGCTGTTTTCCGTTTTACGATTTTTCATTGGTTGGTCATGCACATGACTACTGAGTTTATAATAAATGCGTATTTCCAAAGTTTGAACCAATTACATGCATACACAATATTTAGCCTTTTGTTTCAAGCAAAATTTTGATGATCTAGATCATTTAGCCTTTTTAGAAGGCAGTGTTGCATTCCGTCTTAAGGATTGTACATAGTGATGTACATTTAAAATATTTTCTACAAATTTCTGTCTACTGGAATATTTGTGATTAGGTTGCTAATTTAAATTGTAGGAACTTTCCAGATGTCCTATGAGGATGATGTAGTATCCTGGCATGCGAAGGTTGATTACTGTCTTGAAGTAAAAGTATTAGATGCAAGTCAGTTAAAGGTACATGCAATTTACAATACTCACTGTATATATGACATTTGAATTTTATGCATCAGTGTTATTGAGCTCTCCCATTACTGTCTGTCATTGGAGTGTTAAATAATTATTTTAAAGGGGTTCCACTTGATGCTGAATCTCGAGGTTCATTTTGATAATTTTTAACCAGATTTTACCATTTTATTGCCAAAATACCTATAATTTAGAGAAAAATTGGGCCTTTTGGAAAATTCAGGGGCTAAATGTCAACTCAAGGGTCAAATGGGACCCCTGATTTTCATCTAGGTCTAATTTGTTGTAACTTGTATTTGGTAATATAATGTGTTATTTTGTACTGTGTTGAGGCACATTGATTTACCCTTGTCTGTCCTCTTGTCAGTCCATCCATCCCACATAACTTGTGTTGCTCATATCTCAAAATGTATTTAACCGAGAGTTACAAAACTTAATAGAAATATTAGTCTTTTAATGAAATTGGCACCTGAATTTTTCTGCTGCATTTATTTAGTAAGCGCATAGTTATGTCCCTTTATTGAGTAAAGTCTTGAGTCCCTGACTCCCTTTTCTTTCTAGGAACTCCCATTTTCCACTCACTGTGCATCCCATGGACCCCTAAAATAAACTTATGTCAAGTATAAACTGCATTATTGGGATGCTACAAATTTACTAAGGACCCCCAAATTGTGAAACACGAGGGTCCAAGGACCCCTAGTTGAAAAATCCTAAGGAACACCCTGTACATGTACTTCTTTGTAATAGAGCTTTAAGTCATCAAATAAATACCAGGTTATAACCACAGACCTTCCATAAGCCAGCCGGACCCGGGTTCAAATCCCGGTAGCACCATTGACCGATTTTTGTGTTCCTCAAAACATGACTTTATTCCTTACAATTTCTATATCCCAGGTGGGATTTGAACCCTCAGTGGTGAGGGGGCAATTGATTTCAAGTCAGTTACAATAACCACTTGACACCTGACCCCTTATGCATGTACTGAACCCAACTTCCAGTCCCTTAATAGTTTTTCAAGAAAAAAGGCAATATACAATAGATAGTTCCCACATCTACAATAATTACATCCCTTGTTCTTAATCATCAGCCATTTTGATAGGTAAAACGGAGAAGCCCTTATAGGAGTTATTTCCTAATATTTGATAATTGAGAAAATACCAAGAGAATTTGTGGTCGTATTATTGTGGGTTTAATGTAGATGTTTAAAACAAAATGTAACATGGTATTTGTTATTGTTACAGAAGTGTCAGCTCATACATATACGTCAACCACTTTCATCACAATGTACGTATCCTTCGCCTCCACTTGCTACCAGTATTTCATGTCCTACCAGTTTTTTGTTCGTCTTCAGAAGGAATATTGAAGTCACTGCAAGGTGAGTTTACTGTTTTTTGTGCTCTCTTCAAATGAGAGGCAGCACTTAGATTTACCTTTGTCTGTCCATCGGACTTAAGTTTGTGCTGCTCTTTGCTCATATCTCAAAAAGTATTTGACCTAGAGTGGTAAAACTTCATAGGAATGTTTAACAGCGGCAGACGATGTCAAACTTGTTCCTAACAAAGAAATTAGTTTTATTTTGCTGTTCTATTCGTTTGTCAAATAATGTCTTTAAAAAAACTAGGGATGTCAAGGAATGGCAATTTTGGTATTCGAATATTCGATCAACCTTCCGAACAAATATTCAAACATTCGACCTTCTTATTTTATAATAATACATTTGAAATTTTAAGTGTAACTTTATGCTTATTAAATTTGTGGTTTAAACTGATCACTCAAGTTGTAAAAATCCCCAAGATAACTTATATGTTTAGGTCATCATCAGGGTGTTATAGCATTCTTGCACCTAAATATACAACATGACTTGTCAATTAACACCTGTAGATATTATTTTCACGCGTAAAAACTCATTCAATACGGCAATTCCTTCATTGAAATTTAATGAACTTGCATCCAGCTTTAATATTGAAATGCATACTTTTTTGTCAAAAGGACAAGTATTGAGGTGTGAAGAACGATTATAGCAGTTTGCACAAAACATACAGATATCAATTAAAAAGGCCATTTGAGACGATATTGATGAGAAAATAATTATGAAAATTTAATTATTGGACACAAATATGAAACAACTGGTGTGAAAAAGTATGAAAATAAGGCAAGACATAAAATAAAAATAAAAAGACATGATGGAAAGCATCGGGTAACTCGAGCTTTTCGGATGGACCCAAGCAACCTAGAGTTATCGAAGTTTAACTGTAGTTCAAATTGTGGTGAAGTACCAATCATATTCAGGCATGTTTAATAGATTGTTTATTTTGTTAGGTGCTTGCAAATTATGGTATATTTTCTCAACCTAAAAGGCACTTATGCTTAAACAACGGTTTTGATAGTTTGTTGACTATCACAGTAGTATCGTTATAGAAAATTAGACTATTGTGATATTATAGTGATAGTGATTTTGACCTATCGTTACACCTCTAGTCTTTACGCACATACTTTGCTCAGTTGGTGGAGTCCTTGACAACCCAACTTGGGCTAAAAGGTACCATCTCAACATGAGATATGCATTCTATATGACTATTTGACAGAAGATAATATATATAAGTCATACTGTTCTCCTCCTCTGATTCCTGTGAGAAATTTTCAATTGCTTGTTGAAGAACAGGTCGATACCAGTCGGTTGCCTGAGAACACTGGTTGGGCAGGCTGTCAAGTGGGCCCTACTTTTTTACTTGCTTCTTACTTTTCCCCTACTTTTTTTAAAATCTGAGGCATTAACGCAAAATATTTATTTTACCTGCATGAAGCACCAGAGGTCTGTAACAGAAGCACGGAATGTACAGTGAGGTGAATTTTTACCATTTTTGATATTCCAAAAATAAGGAATCATCCCTACTGTCCCTACTTTTAGGCAATGAAATCCCTACTTTTGCCCTATGTTATAAAAAAATGGCCCTACTTTATCCCTACTTTTTGAAAAGAGGCAAGTTGACAGCCAGGTTAGGTGAACTGATCGACTTGCATAACTGTAATACTGTTCCAATATGACATTTAACTCTTCATTTCAACAACATCTTGTCCTTTAAAGTTTAATATACTTGACTTATAAGTTCGGAAAAATTGTAGATCCATACTGCTTTTCACAACTTCAATATGTGACAAGGCAATAAATGTCACATTGTCAACTCTAAAATAGAATATGTTGTAGAATCAGAACTATTACTAATACTTTACTGTTGGCATCCCTGTATTAGGTGATGGTGAATTGGGATAAAAGAAGCTGACTCAAGTGTGGTATGCACATGTTGTATTTAATGCAATAAATTGTCTTGTGTTTAGTGGCGCTGTTCGGCATATTTCCCAGGCATTTTTCTATAGTTCCCATAGGTCAGACTATCTGACCCATTCCCAAAGCCAAATATATGGTGTTTTCCCAATGAGAAAAAAAATCACAACCAGAAGCACCTACGAAAAATCGTCTACTGGAGCGACCTGGTATATCTTAGCTCTTTGAAAAACTGTGGCCATTATTTCCCTCGTTTCATAAATCTTTGTGGACATTTTGTGTCTTTTCGACAGTTGATAAAATGTAGATTAGAATGCTTGTTTATATAAAATTTAGATATGAAAAGTCTGTTCTTTTAACTATGAAAATTCCAAATATTTTAGTTGAAGCAATTAAAGTTTTCCCAAATTAGAAAATTTTATGACGCAAATTTTCCCAATTTATCTAGGTTTTTTTTCCCAAAATGAACAGAAGAACGCCTGTCTCCACTAAGTGTCGGGTCACTCTAGTGTCAATATTGATCTCAATTCTGAGGGGAATATGATTCACGATATCGCAACACTGGGAGGCATTTCCTAGGTACTGCTTGGGACACTTTTTTACTCTCAGTGGATGTTAACACTATTGTCACTGTCCACTAGCTAATGAAGTTTCACGAAAATATTCCCATCTCAGTGGATGTTAAACACTATTGTCACTGTCCACTAGCTAATGAAGTTTCACCAAAATATTCCCATCTGAGTGGATGTTAAACACTATTGTCACTATCCACTAGCTAATGTATTTTCACGGAAATATTCCCGACAAAGTCCGTGATAATTATCAGTGAAAATAACAGATACTGTTTTAACTTTTCTGCATATCGATTTATCGTGCTAAAATGGTGCATGAATGCATGTGATGCAGGAATCTTCACATTCACCTTGTATGAAAGAGAGAGAATGAGTTGCTACTGGCAGGCTGTCAAGCGGTCCTTATTTTTCCTACTTTTTCCTTATTTTCCTTAATTTTTTACTTCTTCCTTCTTTTTCCTACTTTTTGGTCAAAAATTCCTGAAATTTCCTACTTTTTTGGTTCAAATTGTGTACTTCACTGAGACTTTATTTAAAAGTCAGAAAATGGTAGTATATTTGTATGATCTTTTCAATTGGGAGTGCATAGAAGACTGGAATCATCTTGATGAGACTGTACAGACTGGGGGGTGCAGACTGTGGGCCTGTGGCTGCTTACTTAATGATCATACCAAGGTGAAAGATGTATAAGAGTCAAAAGACCTGTCTATGCAGTCTCATCAAGATGTATTCTAGTTAGTAATTATTGTCTGTGAGTTCTGCACAAGGTATGGAAAAACTCCTACTGTTTTAGTACAAATTCCTTAATTGTATTCCTACTTTTTGAAAGAAGTTCACTTGACAGCCTATACTGGGAACTCCACATACATAAGACAGTGCCTCCTCACACAGACCTCCGGGGAAACAACTATCCATTAAACATAAGGCATTAGAGGAGGCTGAAGGGTACATATGTAAGGGAACAGGGGCACAAGGTATGGCCTGGCTGACCATAAGGGATAACAAGGAGAATCAAAGAGGACAAACAGGGGGGGGGGGGGGATAAATGGATGGAAAATATCATAGGACTAGTCAAGACAGCTGGCAACATTATGCCGAAACTGGGGAGAAATTAACATGAACACTATGTAAAGTGAAAGAATTGCACAGGGGGAAACACAAAAAAAATACTATTTAGCCTTGGAACTGTCAGTAAAAATACTAGGGAATAAACCTAAATAAAGTTTCGAACAAATATGTGTTATATTCAATTATGCTAAAATACTAAACAAAGCGTGATCACACCTTCCATAAAAATGTAAAACACAAAAGTTATCTGTAAGAACTCTTTTAGCAGCAATAGCCCCTGTTGTCATGTTAAATATTGGCACTGAGCATATGCCATCTCATAGAATTCTGAAGCACTTAAAATGCGCTTGAAATGAATTAAAACTTGCTGAAAAAGCATGAGCTAGAAGGAAAATTTGTTTGTTTTATGATAGATTGACAACGATTTTGTGTCATGAGCACCTGACTGAAATGAAAATATTTTGTCTGATGTTTACTGGATGAAAATATTTTTCCATCTTTCCTCTAAATTAAACTAATGTTCTCTGTTTATTCATTGGTTTCAGATTACATGATCACATACATAGATGTGGTGAAAACCTGAAGCTTCGTGTGATCATCTCAAACAATGATACACATGTTCAAGGTTTAAAGATACAGGTAAATAACTAAATTATGTACCTTTTTCATTTTTATACAGGCTTTGCCTTCGAAGAAGAGAGGGCATATTGCTTTGCACATGTCAGTCGGTCCGTCCGTCCGTAACCTTTTTGTTTCCGATCAATAGCTCAAGAACCCCTTGACCTATCATCCTTAAACTTGGTACATGCATTTATCTTGGGTCGCAGAGGAACCCTATTGATTTTGGGGTCACTGGGTCAAAGGTCAAGGTCACAGGGGTGCATAATGTTTTACAAACATCTCATGTTTCAGAAAATAATTTTACAGCCTGTGCCTTTTTAATTTGGAAAATAGGCGTGATAAATCTCAAATTTGGGACAATAAGGTAATGGTTGTTTTGTTTATAAAAATAACTTTTCAACTATGGCTGGTGTTTGTTATATATATGAGGTGTTTTAAGAGCAAAAATTCTTTTATAAAAGGTTAAATATACACTCACCTGACATAATAAAATTAAATTCAGTCAGGGGGGGGGAAATGAACAAAGAATTGGGGAAAAATTATGTTTTTTAGGGAAAATGGACACTTTTATGCCCCCCTTTGAAGAGAGGGCATATTGGTTTGCACATGTTGGTAGGTCGGTCGGTTTGCCTGTCCGTCCGTAACCTTTTCGTTTCCGATCAATAACTCAAGAACCCCTTAACCTATCATCCTCAAACTTTGTCCACACATTCATCTTTGGTAGCAGAGGTACCCTATTGATTTTGGGGTCATTGGGTCATCGATCAAGGTCACAGGGGCATAATGTTTTACAAACATCTCTTGTTGATAAGGGGACACAGCTTATATTCGGCAGTAAAATTAACAAAAAAAATTAACTTTGGCAAAATGATACCCAGCACCCCCTTCCCTAGCACTGACCTCTAAAATAAAGTCCATTTCTCTTATCATTGATATTGCAGCTTGAACGAACTATAACATTTACTCAGAGACCAAGAAATCTGGATTTGAATGAAGAAAAAGCTATTATTGAAGTTGAAAACAGAGAAAAAGTTGGCCATGAAATGATCATCGATATGATTCGTTTCCCACAGTAAGTTATTTTCATTTATGAGCTTTTCCTAAGGAATAAAATGCGAATTTGAGACTTGACTTGAGAATGAGAACTTTCAGTTTATTTGTATCCTATATCATATCAGTTCAAAAATTATTGAACATTTTCAGTGACAAAGTCATCATTAATTTATTGATGTATTGTTAAGCAAGACATTTAATAGTAATGGAAAAGTATTCATCTCAAACTTCAGCCTGTCCATATTTAATATAAGCCTTAATGTTGTTGTTTTTATGTCCCCACTCTGAAAGAGGGGGCATATAGATTTGCCCTTGTCAGTCTGTCCGTCACAAAATCTTGTGTCACTCATATCACAAAAAGTTAAAATATAGCATACAGAGCGTGCAATTTTGTGTTGCGCATATCTCCAACAGTATATCAGCTACACTCACCAAACTGTACAGGAATGTTCACTAGCATGTGTAGTTGTGCACCTGGGTTTTCATGTTTGGCTGTGTCTAGTAAGTGTAAAGTTATGACCCTTGACTTAGTTAAAATATAGCCTACAGAATATTGATTTTGCTCATTTCGGTTGGTCGGTATGTCCAATAAATAACTCAAGAAACCCTTGACCAATCATCCTCAAACTTGGTCCACACATTCATCTTGGGTAGCAGAGGAACCCTATTGATTTTGGGGCCAAAGGTCAAGGTCACAGGGGGCATAATATTTTACAAACATCTCCTGTTAAATTATGCACTGTACAGTGAGCAAAAAGAACATTTTGAAGTCTAAGTCAGAGTTTCAGTCTTGTAATGTTATGATTAAGGCCCCTGCTCTTGGATTTTTTAAAAATCTGCTGAACAATCATCGCCCTGTCTGTTCCATTACTTTGTTACTGAGTATTATTTCAAGCATGATGTGAATTGTTTAATTATATTTTAGGGGATTAGATAATATCCATGTACCACTGAAGGATACCAACAATAGAGCCATTTGCCCGTCTGTTCGAGGAGAACATGTGATAGTAAGTAGATAATTTTGACTATGGTTCAGCATTTGAAATCCTGTGATCTTATAAAGTTAGGTGGAGTGTTTATTTATTATAACGTCACTCCTATTTAAAAGGGCCAAGCATTTCTGACTTATGAAATATCTCTTCTCTGAGCACATTTTTCGTTATTCCTATCCTTTTTAATAACTAGTTGCTAGGCCATACATGTGAACCTTTTCAGAGGGCAAATCAGGAGATTGCACCTCGAATAGCAGGAGATTGAGATTCCAAACGGGAGATTTTTTGTGTGGCTGAAATTTTGTCAATTTCATGTCTTCTTCTGTATCATAAGCTGTTAATAGCAATATTCTGCGAATTAACTTGTATTTTGATCAGTGTCACCAAACCCTTGATTCCATGGTTTAGAGCATCTATAATGATTTTCGGACTGGTATCCTGATTTTACACTTTCGGTTATCAGTAAAACAAGTAATTTCAGCGAACCAGTCGGGAATGAACTAAAAAATACCCCATAATAAAAATTCACGATGTTTACTTTGAAAATCACGGAAATCGGGAGACTTTACATGTATGCTAGGCAGGTAGTCAATATATACAGTCAACGACACTTCTAAGTCCACATTTCGATTTTCATGGCTAACTTCGACATTTGTTGGAGTATTTCGACCAGCAGCAGTAAAACTGTCACGGTTGAGCGGATTCGTATCCGATTGTTATTTTTGTTATGTTTTCATATAATAAAATATTTTGTTAAGATTGTGACCAGGATTTATAAAAATACTCCAACAAATGTCGAAGTTAGCCATGAAAATCGAAGTGTGGACTTAGAAGTGTCGTTGAGTGTATATACGAATGGTGGGTTATATAAAACTTAGTTCACTCAGTGTAAAACAAAGACATAATAATCACAGTTGACACTGTCCGGAAATAAATGCGAACATTTTTAGCACATGACTTGCTAATAGAAAGTCACCTAGGCTTGTGTCTAAAACAATACCATACTCACATAGGAAGGGATATAGGAGGGCAGAACTAATTGTTATAGTCCTAGTAGGATTGAATATTGGTTATATAAATTGCAGTACATGTACTGTCACTTTTTAAGGATTTTTAATATCCATAAATAATTTTCATTGTTATAGGAAACCATTTACTCCATGCATTACTGTGTAGCATGTAATACTGCATGTTAATTTAGCCAAAACTTGTAAAAAAGTCCTTGTTTGCTGTTTACCTATGTATCTGCCAGAAATGCTGCACTCCAAATAATTTCATTGGCCCATTGACGAAATGTATGTTTAAGGAGTAATATAATTAATCAGTTGTGTACTAGAAGTTGTTGTTGTTGGATGTGGTGGTGGTGTTGGTGCAACCTTTGCATCGAAAGTTGACTGGTGCCAAGCATAGCTTAAATCAAATACCTGGAACCTCTGCACCGAAAGTTGACTGGTTCCAAGCATAGCTTAAATCAAATACCTGGAACCTCTGCACCGAAAGTTGACTGGTTCCAAGCATAGCTTAAATCAAATACCTGGAACCTCTGCACCGAAAGTTGACTGGTTCCAAGCATAGCTTAAATCAAATACCTGGAACCTCTGCACCGAAAGTTGACTGGTTCCAAGCATAGCTTAAATCAAATACCTGCAACCTCTGCACCGAAAGTTGACTGGTTCCAAGCATAGCTTAAATCAAATACCTGCAACCTCTGCACCGAAAGTTGACTGGTTCCAAGCATAGCTTAAATCAAATACCTGGAACCTCTGCACCGAAAGTTGACTGGTTCCAAGCATAGCTTAAATCAAATACCTGGAACCTCTGCACCGAAAGTTGACTGGTTCCAAGCATAGCTTAAATCAAATACCTACAATCTCTGCACCGAAAGTTGACTGGTTCCAAGCATAGCTTAAATCAAATACCTGGAACCTCTGCACCGAAAGTTGACTGGTTCCAAGCATAGCTTAAATCAAATACCTGGAACCTCTGCACCGAAAGTTGACTGGTTCCAAGCATAGCTTAAATCAAATACCTGCAATCTCTGCACCGAAAGTTGACTGGTTCCAAACATAGCTTAAATCAAATACCTGCCACCTGAGAACCATGTGACCCATATGCATATTCATACAATTTTTGAAAAATGGCTTTTATTTTACAGTAGTTTATTCAATGTTTTGAAAAATTGCATATATTTTACAGTAGTTTATTTAAAGCTTTGAAAAATGGCTTACATTTTAAAGTAGTTTATTCGCAGTTTTGAAAAATGGCTTATATTTTACAGTAGTTTATTCAATGTTTTGAAAAAAAACTTATATTTTACAGTAGTTTATTTTAGCTCTTTATCTTTTGACTTCTTCATCTTTTGACTTCTTCATCTTTTGACTTCTTCATCTTTGACTTCTTTATCTTTTTATCTTTTGACTTCTTCATCTTTTGACTTCTTCATCTATTGACTTCTTCATCTTTTGACTTCTTTATCTATTCATCTTTTGACTTCTTCATCTTTTGACTTCTTCATCTTTTGACTTCTTCATCTTTTGACTTCTTCATCTTTTGACTTCTTCATCTTTTGACTTCTTTATCTTTGACTTCTTTATCTATTCATCTTTTTGACTTCTTCATCTTTTGACTTCTTCATCTTTTGACTTCTTCATCTTTGACTTCTTCATCTATTCATCTTTTGACTTCTACATCTTTTGACTTCTTTATCTCTTCATCTTTTGACTTCTTCATCTTTTGACTTCTTCATCTTTTGACTTCTTCATCTTTTGACTTCTTCATCTTTGACTTCTTCATCTATCCATCTTTTGACTTCTACATCTTTTGACTTCTTTATCTCTTCATCTTTTGACTTCTTCATCTTTTGACTTCTTCATCTATTCATCTTTTGACTTCTTCATCTTTGACTTCTTTATCTATTCATCTTTTGACTTCTTCATCTTTTGACTTCTTCATCTTGACTTCTTCATCTTTTGACTTCTTCATCTTTTGACTTCTTCATCTTTTGACTTCTTCATCTTTTGACTTCTTCATCTTTTGACTTCTTTATCTTTGACTTCTTTATCTATTCATCTTTTTGACTTCTTCATCTTTTGACTTCTTCATCTTTTGACTACTTCATCTTTGACTTCTTCATCTATTCATCTTTTGACTTCTACATCTTTTGACTTCTTCATCTTTTGACTTCTTCATCTTTGACTTCTTCATCTATTCATATTTTGACTTCTACATCTTTTGACTTCTTTATCTCTTCATCTTTTGACTTCGTCATCTTCTGACTTCTTCATCTATTCATCTTTTGACTTCTTCATCTTTGACTTCTTTATCTATTCACCTTTTGACTTCTTCATCTTTTGACTTCTTCATCTTTTGACTTCTTCATCTTTTGACTTCTTTATCTTTGACTTCTTTATCTATTCATCTTTTGACTTCTTCATCTTTTGACTTCTTCATCTTTTGACTTCTTCATCTTTTGACTTCTTCATCTTTTGACTTCTTCATCTTTGACTTCTTCATCTATTCATCTTTTGACTTCTTCATCTTTTGACTTCTTCATCTTTGACTTCTTTATCTATTCATCTTTTGACTTCTTCATCTTTTGACTTCTTCATCTTTTGACTTCTTCATCTTTTGACTTCTTCATCTTTTGACTTCTTCATCTTTTGACTTCTTCATCTTTGACTTCTTTATCTATTCATCTTTTGACTTCTTCATATTTTATATATAGTTATCAGTTTTCAAACATGTTTCATTTTTGCTAGGAAATTCACAGTCTTTTAGCTTTGTGATTAAAATTTTGCCTTCATTTATCACCTTTGTAAAAACAATAAGCTATAGATGCCGACTTAGTTAAATATTCAGTTTTTCGCAATCCTCATCTTCCGACAATTGAATGAAATGTATTTTATTTTCTTTGATCAACTTGTTTTGATCATTTATACAATCCTAGAAGGATAAATACATTACACTCTGAATTTACTGTGTAAAAAAGACATTTGTAAGCTGTTAATGATTCTAAGTCATCAAAGTATAGAACAATAAAATATATATCTTGTAAACAATGTTTGTTGTCTTTGCGTTAAAGAGATCGCTGTCCTTCATCTCTTGACTTTGTCATCTTTTGCCTTCTTTATCTCTTGACTTTTCACTTCTTCATATTTTCACTTCTTCATCTCTCACTTCTTCATCTCTCACTTCTATATCTCTTCACTTCTTTATCTCTTCACTTCATCATCTTTTCACTTCTTCATCTTTTCACTACTTCATCTTTTCACTTCTTTATCTTTTCACTTCTTCATCTTTTCACTTCTTCATCTTTTTACTTTTTCATCTCTTGACATCTTCATCTTTTTACTTTTTCATCTCTTGACATCTTCATCTTTTCACTTCTTCATCTATTCACTTCTTCATCTTTTCACTTCTTCATCTTTTCACTTCTTCATCTCTCACTTCTTCATCTTTTCACTTCTTCATCTTTTCACTTCTTCATCTTTTCACTTCTTTATCTTTTCACTTCTTCATCTCTTGACATCTTCATCTTTTCACTTCTTCATCTATTCACTTCTTCATCTTTTCACTTCTTCATCTCTTGACATCTTCATCTTTTCACTTCTTCATCTCTTGACTTCTTCATCTCTTGACTTCTTCATCTCTTGACATCTTCATCTTTTCACTTCTTCATCTCTTGACTTCATCTTTTCACTTCTTTATCTTTTCACTTCTTCATCATTCTCTTGACTTCATCTTTTCACTTCTTCATCTCTTGACTTCATCTTTTCACTTCTCCATCTCTTGACTTCTTTATCTTTTACTTGACCTCTTGATCTTTTGACCAATCTTGATCAAGAGATCAGAAGATCAAGAGATCAAAAGGTCAAAAGATGAAGAGGTCAAAAGATCAAGAGATCAAAAGGTCAAAAAGTCAAAAGATCAAGAGGTCAAAAGATCAACAGATCAAAAGATCAACAGATCAAAAGATCAAAAGATCAACAGATCAAGAGGTCAAGAGGTCAAGAGATCAAAAGATCAAAAGATCAAGAAGTCAAAAGATCAAGAGGTCAAAAGATCAACAGATCAAAAGATCAACAGATCAAAAGATCAAAAGATCAACAGATCAAGAGGTCAAGAGGTCAAGAGATCAAAAGATCAAAAGATCAAGAAGTCAAAAGATCAAGAGGTCAAAAGATCAAAAGATCAAGAGGTCAAAAGATCAAAAGATCAAGAGGTCAAAAGATCAAAAGATCAAAAGATCAAGAAGTCAAAAGATCAAGATATCAAGAGATCAAGGGGTCAAAAGACGAAGAAGGCAAAAGATAAAGAAGGCAAAAGATCAAGAGATCAAAAGATGAAGAAGGCAAAAGATGAAGAAGTCAAAAGATGAAGAAGTCAAAGATGAAGAAGTCAAAAGAAGAAGAAGTCAAAAGGTGAATAGATAAAGAAGTCAAAGATGAAGAAGTCAAAAAATGAAGAGATAAAGAAGTCAACAATAAAGAAAACAAAGAAAACAAGCACTGTTTAAACTGTTGATTAAATTCTGTTTTTGTTTCAGTGTTTTTATGAGGTGTTAGTGACAGTGTTGCTTGTAAATGGTTATACATATGATCTCAGGGTGCCTGTATCGGTCGTTGTAGCGGAGAAAAATAAACAGGTAAGACCATGTGTGAGAACATTGATTGAAGGGGAAACATCTATGTGCTATGCATATATATTCTTTATTTCCGTCTCATCTATGTACAGTACAACATAATCAAAAACAATATAATAACTACAAAAAAGAACATAGCCATTCTGTATAGAATTATAAGAGACTATTATCAACAATAAATATCACATTCGATTTAACAATATGTACAAGGTAAAACTGAGGATCAGTCGCGAATTTTATATTAAAATTGTTATAAAACAGAACAATACGATACTGAAGTACAAAAAGGGCGCAACTGCGCATCTAAAAAATAGTATTAGAAAACCATTTATCAGCCTCGATCAGATCGAGAGTGAACTAATTAGCAGCTGATTCTCAGAATATGTAATGTCGTATAAATTTTCAGTTCAGCTTGGTTTTGTTTTGTCTTCATGTTAGAATTGTGCTGTATTGGCTCGACTTCTCTGGTGCCTATCTGGTTCCTATATCGATTGTTATATATTTCTTTAAATCACATAGGACATTGCAAAACTCGAAACTTGATGTCAACCCCGTATATTACGTAAAGTTATATTAATGAGAATGGTTAATGCATTATTAGTGTCAGCATATTAAGGATCATTAAGATTTATTCATTGATAAATATTCAACAATTATTGGGACTGTTATCAAAATTTTAAAAAAATCTACACTTCAGATTATATTGAAAGTTTCGCAAGTATAGTTACGCGTTTAACAATGCGTGGAATAAAAATTGTAGAGTTGGCAATAACAAATACTCAGACAAAATTTAGTTTGTTTAGATCTCAAGAAAATGAAAAGCAAATTTTTGCAAATTTTAAGTCTTGAGGTTCAGTCTATAATGTTTGTAAAGAATTTTCCGTATTCTAATATTACGCTGTTAATCTTGTTACTTATTAAACTGTTGAACTTGTTTGTCAATTGTGAACTTTTTGTTTACAGTGGCAGATGTGGACAGCACCGGAATGGTTAGATTATGATACGGTAGACATTCATCAAAACACGGACAGTATTCTCAGAGTCCCAGAAAACTTATTATGTAAGGAGGTCTTTTTGATTATTTTAAATCGTTCTATTGAGAAACACATTGTTAGGATCATATTCTATATCCCTACCAAATACAGTAAAAGAACGTGATTTAAACTACACTTTGCCATCACATGTTAAAAAGAAATGCCACTTTTTCATGTTTATGATATCGTATACAATGCCTTACTGCCGTCTCAGCACTGTCATTCCATAAGTCGCAAAAGCTGCATTTAAACCGGTCATCCTGAAACAGAAGTAAAAGAATAGCGAAACACCATGGCGAACTTAATATCATGTTTGTTATACATATTTGAACATGTTTTTTATGCCAATGACCATGTTGGCTAATCATGTTTTATGAACATGTTTGACTGTCAATACATCATATAGTTCATATAGCATAAATCATAATCATTTGTGAGAATTGCCCTAAATCAATGTTTAAAAATGTCAGAACATTTCTAGGCTTAACATTTTTTTATTTGTCTGTTCACAATCAATAATGAACATGTTTGAATATGTTTGAACATGACAGTTGGTTATATATTTATGCTGGTATTTGTTACAGGCTGAACATGATTAAACATATTTTAAATATTGTCACTGAATTACCTCCCTTTATGAATTTGAATAATTGAAATTATTTGTTTTTAGAAAAACTTGTTGAAGCAATTTCGAATATGATTTGAGAAAGGAAATAAATTATAAATGGTTGTGATTAAAATGTATGTTTTTAAGCCATTGAACTGCAATGATAAAATACACTCCAAAGTAAACGATAATAAACGATAATATGACGAAATACCAATTTCACTCGTACTAGTGTAGCCGAAATAAATACTGAAGGACATAGACATGCACCGTGGTTCATACCCTGGCTGAAAAATGAAGAAGAAACATTTGCTCTGTTTTAAAAACAATATAAGATACATACTTACCGAGATGTGTCCTCATAAGAGGAGAGAAGCGATTACATTTTTCGTTGCGAATCGATGACGTGTCGTCGTTTAGAACTGCATCACGCATTGACATGGTTGCATACCAGTGATAAGGAACGCAACATACATAAGGCAGTGCCTCATTATGCGTAGTGTCAGCATTATTGGTCAACACTTCATCTGTTTTATTGCTTCATTCTTGTGTGTTCTTTATTGCAGCAAGTGAAGCGTTTTCAAGCATTCCAGGATTTCGTCCATTGTAGTGATTTGGTGCTGTGCGTGTGTATAACAGGGTATCCAATCTACAATAAATCAAATAAATCTCTTGACTTGTTTGAAACTGAATTTTACCTTACATGTAAACAATAATATTATCCAACTCATTTCTTGCCGACTGAACAAAATGTTTTCTTGTTCAAAGTTTGGACGATAGTTTTTACGAAAAAAAGATGGAAAAGTTTAACTGAGTCCTGGAAGGATTGAGGGGACGATCTGTAGAGATATTGATGTCTAGCATAATGGAGGAAATGGTCATCATCTGGGCCCGTATTCACAAACGTTTTAAGACTGAATCTCAGACTTAAGACTTTAAATTGGTAAATTTTCATTTTGTTCCTACGCTATTGTTACAAAATATCTTTTGATAAAACATGGCTAAAAGTGTTGAGTGAGTAACAAGAAATATTCATGAAAAAATGTATCTGTTTAAATATAATGAAAACGAAATGCTTGTAAAATTTAATTTTTGAAATTTTAAAGTCTTAAGTCTGAGATTCAGTCTTAAAACGTTTGTGAATACGGGCCCAGGTCTTGAAGATGAAATCTTTACATTAATTAAAGTAGTTAAATGGCTTCATCATGTGGAAAGACGAAACAATACAACAATTGGCTATATTAGCAATATTTGTGGCTATGCAGTTTTCCCATCCTTTCTGTGTTAAACTGAGTGATTGTGCATTGTAGCTGCTCCTTGACATGACTGAGTAATAATCATTTTTTATATACATGTAATTTATTTCTACTCATATGTTGTGATGCGATTGTTTTGTTAATACATGGCCTCTTCACTTGGTTGCCTGCAATATTTTTAGACGGAACATGTAGAGAATATTTTTGTTTTGGTGAACGATCAGGCCAGAGTGTTTTTATTTTTCGTTTTACGGGAGCGCCCCTATCTAAATATTGCAAAACCCAAATAAAATTCAAATTCGTGACTTTATTTTTATTTCTTCCACCGCCTGTTCTGTCTACCTCCAATAGAAAATAAAATTAGTGCTAGTTTTTTTCACTAGAACGAAAATTTTCTACAAAGATTGTCAAATTAAAAAAACTCGGAAAATATCCATTTTATTCATTTTTTCCCCAAAGTTCACTTTTCTCCTTTTTATTTTTATTCCCTCCTCCTGACGCTCATTTTTTTAGAAAACTCCCGTAAAACAAAAAATATAAAAACTCTGGCCTCATAAAATAATTTCATCAAGTGAACATCAGACAAAAAAATTCACAATTGTTGTAGCCACGACTAAATTTTTTCAAAATTTCTCTTATTTCATACTTGTTCAGCTTTTTTTTGTCGTTAATTGCATTTAAAGTGCTTCAAAATTGTATGTGACTTCATGTTCTCAGTGCCAGCGTTCTATTGACGCACTTAATTTGTTCTTCCTAATAATTTATAGTATCATAGAAGTTGTGTTCATCCTTATTATTTGCATAGTATAATATGAAAAAAAAATCTTGAAACATATTTTTTTTACACTCTTTCAATCTGGTTTTCCGCAGCACTTGTATTTAACTTGCCCTTTATCATGAAAAATCAATATACAAAATATTACATGAATGTGTTAACAAACTAATTTACACCATATTAACCTGAATAATTATAAAACATCACCAAGCTTCATTTCTGTGTAATTTTCACAAAATTCCTTGAGAATTATGTTCTTCGATATAAACGGAGACGAGTTTTGTTCCAAAGATGTGCTGGACACGAATTGGAGTTTTTGATGCCTTTGCTACCTTTTTTTATAACGGTTTCAATTTTTGATGTTGATTTGGTTGATTTTACGCTATAACACCATGAAAATTTGGATTTTATTTTTTGTTGGTCCATTTAGGTAATTTTATAGAGTATGAATAATCATTGAGGTGTGTACATTTGCAATCAGTTTGATATGAATGAATAAAATTGTGTCCGTCTATAGGACATGAATACTGATATTTATAAATATTTAGTGTACAACTGCTTTTACTTATGTTGACTTTCATTTTGTTTTACATGTTTATGGATGATTGTACAGAACACAAGAGAATAAGTATTTCGGTTTAAATGCGAATTATATCTTTTAATTAATAACACCTATTTTATCATAATGACATGAAATTTAATATTCCTTGTTGTACATATATGCATTGAATATTTTAGTACATTCCACATACTTTTTATTTATATTTTTTATTGATATATGTTAAATGCAAAAAACATGTAGCCACTAAATTAAGATAAGTAAGTGGTTAGCATAACTGATCGGCAATCCGTAGACCCGTTATGGAATCCGGGTAGCGCCAATAACCGATTTTCGTGTTCCTCAAAACATGACTTTATTTATATAGTTAATTTGATGTCCATCAAGATTCTGTCTATAGTAGAAAACATTCTTAATGAAAATGAACCTATTACGTAAATAGTACTACAGTTTATGCGTGTACCTGTAATAGAATAATTGTATTAAAAATATTAATTTCGGTAATGGAGTATATGATACATGGATAATTAAAGCATGTTATAATATTAAAATAATAATTATTGCATGTACATAATATCCATGTCATACACACCAACACCTAGGGTATGACAGAAAAGAGAAGACTATTTCCACTGTGGTCCTACATGTTGGTGGCATAACTTAGAGAGGCATAATAATCTAATTAACTAATATCACAGAAATTTAAAAGTATCACACAAGGTTCGCACAGTCTTGAAAAGTCCTTGAATTTGAAACCTACTCCTTGAAAACTACTCCTTGAAAAATACGTGAATTTGTAAGAGCCAAAACCTCCTTGAAAAGTACTTGAATTTTGAAAAAAACGAAACAAAATTTGGTAAATTACCCTTGAATTCACCTGGTGCAGATAGAAAGAAGGATAAATAATTACAAACATACCAACAATAGTGAAAAAAATGTGAAAAATGACAGCTATTTTTTACCAGGCCTACCGCCGAGTAGGTGATAGTATGGTTATACAGTACGGCTAGGTGGAAACAGGTTTTATGCCCTCTTAAAAACACTGTGTAATTTTATCCGTGCTGCAGTGATAGTCATCTCGGAGCGCTAAACTTAAAAAATACATTGGATACCTTCTTCTCTATACCAAAAAATCTGAATTTTAGTCCTTGAAAATGGGGAAAAAGTAATTAAAAGGTCCTTGAAAAGTACTTGAACTTTTATCGGGAATTTCTGTATGAATCATGTATCACACTAAAATAAATATATCACAAACTGCCATGTTACTAATATCATTATCACAAGATTGTATACCATGAAAGACATTTTATCATCAGTTGAAATATATCAGATTTATATTTTAGAATTATAATATCTGCTTCGGTGATTCTTGCCAATTCCCTTGTTGTCTGGCTCATAAATTACCCGTAAAACGACATTTTGTGCACGCAGTATGGAGAATATCTTAGGGTGAAATATTTTTAGATTGCAGTAAAATAGGAGATGGGGCGGACATTAGTGATAGTCAAGCACTTCCTTGTTACGGCATTATGTGATTTATGGCTCAGTTTTAATGAGTAGACTTGGGTTTAGAAAAAGATTATAAACTTATTTTATTCTGAAAGGGAACTGCATTGAACAATGTGTTTCACAATTGTTTTAAAATTTTGACTTTGAATGATACTGTATAAAAGACATACTAATTATTACCTTTTTAAGTTACGAACAACAAACCATAACGATTACATAATCAGTAATTTCCAAATTGTATGTTCAAGTCTGTCTTCATATATATATAACATTCACCTACGTGTAGTCCCAGAATGATTATCAGAAAACATTTAAAAGGACTGGCTACGTTTACAAATAAATGGTGCTCTTATTTTGATTTTCACGACAAAAATTACGCCCACCTAATAATTTTCGACTGGTTTAATGGCTTAATAATGTATCACATTTCAATATTTAGCAATAATTTGTTTTACAATTCCTCACTGATGATCCCATCACATTTAAATCTATGTATTACTCCTATAATTGTCTGTAAGACTTGGTGTCTGTAAAACATCCAAATCCTATTGGTATCCTAGATTTTGGATTAATTTAAGGGTACATTTATATGTTTGTCTTTCCCTGATCAGTTTATAAGAAATTAGAAATATGCTTAAATAGAATGATGTATATTTGTTGTTGACATAATAATAATTTGTATTGAATTTTTCATGTATATTTTCTTAAGTGTAAAACTGTGATATTTTGCTGTTCATTTGCCAAATATATATATGATTTGACAACTTCTTTGACTTGAAACTGTGTCATATATTTGAATGGACAACTGTTTTGACTTTGTTCAGTATCGTATGGAAAACTGTTTTGACGTTTAATATATTATATATGCAAATGAACTAGTGTTTTGACTTGGAACTGTATTGAATATTTGAATGTACAACTGCTTTGACATTGCACTTCATATTTGTATATGTATATTTGAATATACAACTGCTTTGACATTGCACTTCATATTTGTATATGTATATTTGAATATACAACTGTTTTGACATTGCACTTCATATTTGTATATGTATATTTGAATATACAACTGCTTTGACATTGCACTTCATATTTGTATATGTATATTTGAATATACAACTGTTTTGACATTGCACTTCATATTTGTATATGTATATTTGAATATACAACTGTTTTGACATTGCACTTCATATTTGTATATGTATATTTGAATATACAACTGCTTTGACATTGCACTTCATATTTGTATATGTATATTTGAATATACAACTGTTTTGACATTGCACTTCATATTTGTATATGTATATTTGAATATACAACTGTTTTGACATTGCACTTCATATTTGTATATGTATATTTGAATATACAACTGCTTTGACATTGCACTTCATATTTGTATATGTATATTTGAATATACAACTGTTTTGACATTGCACTTCATATTTGTATATGTATATTTGAATATACAACTGTTTTGACATTGCACTTCATATTTGTATATGTATATTTGAATATACAACTGTTTTGACATTGCACTTCATATTTGTATATGTATATTTGAATATACAACTGTTTTGACATTGCACTTCATATTTGTATATGTATATTTGAATATACAACTGTTTTGACATTGCACTTCATATTTGTATATGTATATTTGAATATACAACTGTTTTGACATTGCACTTCATATTTGTATATGTATATTTGAATATACAACTGTTTTGACATTGCACTTCATATTTGTATATGTATATTTGAATATACAACTGTTTTGACATTGCACTTCATATTTGTATATGTATATTTGAATATACAACTGTTTTGACATTGCACTTCATATTTGTATATGTATATTTGAATATACAACTGTTTTGACATTGCACTTCATATTTGTATATGTATATTTGAATATACAACTGTTTTGACATTGCACTTCATATTTGTATATGTATATTTGAATATACAACTGTTTTGACATTGCACTTCATATTTGTATATGTATATTTGAATATACAACTGCTTTGACATTGCACTTCATATTTGTATATGTATATTTGAATGTACAACTGTTTTGACATTGCATTTTATATTTGTATATGTATATTTGAATATTTCTACTGTTCCGACCTTATTATGGTTTAATATTCCTTTTTGAAGCGTTTTGACTGTATGGCTTTAAACCTACCTGCCTCAACTAATATGGCTTTATTATTATACGGTATTGGGTTGGTCCATCTCGGTAATTTTATGGAGTATGCCTAATCAACGAGGTATGCATTTGCAATCAGTTTAAAATTAATGAAAGCTTATTTATGTTTTTGGTTTGCGGCTGTTTGAAAGACTTCATTACCGATATCTATAAATGTTTAATATATAGCTATTATACTGCTATACTTTTATTGACTTCCATTTTGTTTGACATGTTTATGGATGGTTGTTAAATATATGTTTTAAGTGGTAACCAATAAGGCTATCCTTTAAAAATTTGTTCAGTTGCAGTTATGCAACCCGGAATTTTAACAGTGGGTAGATAGGTAGGTTTTTTTAGTTTAGTACTGTAAAGGCTAATTGACTGCGGAAAAATCTCATTGATGAATCTGAAAAAATAAATTGAGTCGAGACATTTTTCATGAGTCGGTCGCATAACTCCTAACAAACAAATTTTTAAGGATGGCCTAATGCATATTTTATTATAATGACCTGGAATTCAAACATTCCTTGTTGTACATGTGTGCATTGAATACGTTCATTCCGCATACTTCTCGCAGGCCTTGGTTTCATTGCCTTATATTTGTTATTTATTTTTGTACATTATTGCATTTACAGTTTAATTTGCTTTGAAATCCTTATCAAATAAATCAAATAATTGCTAATATAACACATGTTCACTTTTCATTTTTATAACCCTGCAAAAACAGTGTGGGGGTAAAGTGGTTTGAGTGTGTCTGTCCATAGACCCTATGGTCATAAAACTTTAAAGAAACATTAACCATTTTGTTAAGCTGTGCCCTAGTGGTTTTGTTTCTTATTCTATGAGTGTTTTAAGAGTTATTGCCCTTTCCTATTTTGACTGTTAAGCTTACAACACTTTTACAACTCTTGTTGCATCTATAATTCTCTCCACTTTTACATTTGTGGAACTTTATGTTTAACATCAAAGAAATTTCTCTTCAATCGAACAACGATTGTAATCTTGACCCGAATTGGTTGATATATGGTACGTTACCTTACAGAAATCCACTGAATTTACAGAAATCCATTTTATATGTTGCACAACAAATCTGAACCTTCAAATTGCGCCGGCCATCTTTTTTCAAGATATTTCTTGTCTCTCAGTCACTTGAAGTATTACAGAGTAATGTGTCCTTGGATTTGGGAGAATATGCACAGTAGCGATATTTGGTGCCTGTAAAGGAGAAGGAATAAGTTACAGGGAACGCCACATACCCTAGACATTGCCTCCCCACACAGACCTCCGGGAAAACAACAGTCCATAAGACATAAGGTACTTGAGGTTAAAGGGTACATACGTTAGGGGACAGAGGCGCAATGAATGGCCTGGCAGATCATAAGGACTAACTAGGAGAATCAGAGGCCAAACGGTGAAGGGGGGAATTAATGGATGGACAAGATCACCGGACAAGTCGAGACAGCTGGCAACAATAGGCTGAAACTGTGCAGAAAAAAACCTAAACACTATATAAAATGAAAAATTTGCACAGGGAAAGGGAAATATAACATACATTCAAAACACAAAAATGAATAATAACCTTACAGCCTTGGAACTGTCAGTAAAAATACTGGGGTTTAAACTGATTTAACAGCTAGCTAACCTCACACTCTATCGCTATATGGTCGTTTATTTCCAACATTTATACATAAATTGACTAGGTAGGCAGTAACTTATCATTAAAAGCAATTAACTACTACGTACATAACAACAAACGCACTGTAATTAATCCAGCACGAAGGAACAAGCAGCCTTATACTGATCTTGCTCCCGGCAACTAAATTATTAATATCAAAATGTGAAATAACCATACAATATCAAATTAATAACTTAATGTAAAGTCAAGTCAACCGGATAATGTAGTAAATAATTAAACACTTTTTAAATACTAGTGATAAGTCTGTGAAGCGAAATTCATTCACAGTTGTAAAGGGATTGCAATGAAACTTCATAAACTTGATCAAGATGAAGTGTATATGAACGCTGCTATGGGATTTCCAACCTCTTCTGTAAGTGACGTCATTTCAAGAAAACGCAACATGTGATGTCACTATTTTCAAGCTGGAAACAATATTTACTCCATATGGTCACTTCGTTTTCCTATTGTCATATGGGGCAAATATTGCTTACTGTCAGTAGGCCTACATGGTGACGTCAAATGTGACGTTTTCTGGAAATGACGTCACTTAAAAAAGAGGTTGGAAATCGTACAGCGGCGCTCATATGTACAAGCAATGTTATTTCTCTGGTCTGTTCAAGCATTAAAGTTATGTGCCTCTGGCAAAGTTTGTGCTGTTGTATTATTGGTATATTGAAGATGTGGCACACACTTCTTTCACAGTTTTGAAAGTGATATTAGCGAAACTTCAGAACTGTGATCACCTTGAGGTGTAGATGTCCCTGACACATACTTTGTATCTCAGTCATTTCTGGCATTTCGGTCATATGTGCCCTTTAACGTTGACATAGTTATTGATTCATGAGAGTTTGTGGCACTAACTTCTTTCTCAGTTTGACAATGTTTTTTGCGAAACTTCATACACATTGACACGTGAAGAGCAGATGTGGATAGCATAGGCCTATTATTTCGAGTTATGCACCCTTAGACCTAAACAAAATGAATATACAATAGCGCTATTGGAACATTGATTTAGCTTTACAGAGATTTCAATAAACTTCATTATATGATCTCCACAAAGTGGTAATGTGTATGACATACTTTGAAGATCAATCTACATATTGCGGTGTTGCAACCCTTGGACATAAACGAAATCTGTAAATTTATGTTATTGGAAATGTACGGTTCAAATAGCTATCACAGTTTTAAAGGGATTCCAATGAAGCTTCATGCACATGTTCACTATGAAGTGTAGATGTACCTGACATTTTATTCAGTTGGTCCAAACACTGGGGACTAAGTCCATTGGATTTCGACAAAATATGTAATCTGGCAATATGTATGCCTTACAGTATTGTTTTTGTCCTCAGTCTTTATGCTTGAATAAATGATCAAACGATTTTCAGAGAGCCGACAGTCGATAGAATGGAAACATCTGAGTTGCTAGGCGCTGTCGTATCGATGCTGTTTTTGGACGGTACCACTCAGGTACCGTCTATAGTAGTGTGGCAATTTGAGAGGCATACAACAATTGGTTCCCGTTTTCAAAACACAAAAAAAGACTGAAAGCCAATAACATATCAAAAACGTCCACATCCTAATTTCTACGCAAACAAAATAATTACAAAGTTCACCGAACGAAATAATATCATAAACGTTTCAATAAAATGAAATGTTGAAAAGGTAACCTGCTAAAGTGGTTTGTGAACTAATTAGCTGTTTCTGTGGAGTTCATATGGGGTTTAAAGCAATGGATTAATACACACGAGTTTGTTTACAGTTTTGGATTTATCGTAGATATGGTCTCGTTGTGCACGACTACGAAATTGTATTTCATTTATTTACAATCATGACAAACATTTCACTTGTTTTACAATTTTAAGGTTCTACCATTATTACTGACCATTTTTCTTTATTTCGGTTTGAAAATGTAGCATTTCTAGAACAAGTCGGATTGAAGATCTCTTGAAAAAAATGTTAACTATTTTTCAATAATTGTTTATTCTTTTTCGCATTTCTGTCTTATGTTTTAGTTTTATTTCATATTCCATGCAAACCATCTTACCTATTTACACATACTTTGATATTATAAAACTGTTTAGTATAACAAAACGGAAACTTACAAGTATGCAACGAGTTGCCAGCTTGGCTACAGAGACGAATGGTACCGTCCCACAGCCTAAGCACTTTTGTGCTTTGATTTAGGGTTGGTCGCGATAGGACTGACGATGTAAAATAGTCTGGATGACTATCAAAAACAACTTTGGAGAATTTAAGGGGACAACATGATAGAGGGCTTGAATAGATGGTATACACCATAGGACAAGCTAAAATGCCAGTGGCCATGGGCCGAAATGGGGGAGAAAAAACATTAATATTAAATCAACTCAAGGAACTGCACGTGAAGAAAGGGGAACTTAACATGCATCTAAAATAAATAGAAATAATAGCCACAGATCTACAGCCTTGGAACTGTCAGTAAAATACTGGGGGATTAAATCTATTTAACAGCTAGCTACCTCCACACTTAACCGCTATATGGGCATTGCTTCCAACGTATACTTATAACTTGACGAACTATGCTGTAACTTATTCATAAATAAACCTTAATTAACCATTACATACATAGCACAATATATGTGATAAATAAATTAGAATATTTCAAGATGCACAACATCTACTGAGTGCGTTTACTTGGTGGCACACCTCACATTGTGTTCAAATGACATGAAACAGCCGCTCCTCATTGCCGGACTGCATCGTCGAAAAGGAGATGTAGGCGTTTTCACCATTCCCGTAGTCACTTTAAACTGTGATATTTGTCATCAAAACAAGACAATTATGGAATTTGCACCATCGTTGCATTTTGCCAAATAGGAATTTACTGTAGATGAGAACCTGTTTCAATCGTGGGTTTCCTAATATGGTCACTAATATACTCATAACAACAACATATAACGTGCACGAAAAGGCACACCTTTAATTTCGGAAATAATAAAACAAGTGTAAATATGTTATCTTGATTATTGAGGGAACCACCTACGTATATTTGATTAAACCTTCTATTATGTCTTTAACTTCCTTCTAAGGTTCATTTAATTAACCATTCCGTTTTTTTAATTTCCTGTGAAAGTTACTATCTTTTATTAATCTCTGCTTCATGCGGAAACCCCAGTTAAAGGCCAATTGAAGTCACGTGAGAGTCACGGGAAACCAGACGCTCTCTACTGTACACATCACACGAACTCGCATACAATTCGTCGCATTATTTCCAGGACCCCATTGCTTGTTTTTCGTCTTTTTAAGAAAAACAACTTTACAGTTTTACCCTCTTGATATATGGTTACATACGGGGTTATAGAATTGCTTTTTATTTAAGTTATGTGCATTCCAGAACAATATAGGGAGTACAGATAAGAGCCTAGAAAGACGGTTTCAACAATACCAAATACATGTACTCAAAACCGCCAACATTTGAGTTACGGGGTGCTGGAAATAAGGCGACGAATTTTCTGACAATTTTAAAGACTTGTCGCATATCTTACCATTTTTGTTTACGGATGCAAAAACGTGAGATACGCGTAATATTGTACAGTCCTTTCGGGAGCCTGCATCTAGTTAAGTAATGACTACGGTTTGCTTGGTTGCCGGGTGCCTGCATTAAAGGGAGTTAACTATGCTCAGAAAGGTGTCCCATATATCAGAAATGGTTGTCACTTTAAATAGGGATAACAATGTAATAAAATACTACTTTTTTAGCCAAAATATTTTATCGTACAATATTTTTTCGTGTCTAAACTCTTGCCCATCATATTGTTTTTAAAAGGCTTTTAATCTTACTCCTTGCTTCATTCATAAAGAAGATATTTCACATGAAAACGGTCAGTTCCAAACGATTATGCAAATTAGAAAATGCATACATTTCGGTATATTTTTTATGTTACTTTATTATCAAGACCTTACGGAAATTATGTATGTTTCTGATTTCCCGACCTGCCCTCAATATATTTGGCCTCGTGAAAAACAATATTTAAGATACTTTAGTCCGCATTATCAAATTTTGAAACTTGAAACTTCCTTTGTAAATAATTACTGCCACATGGTACTTATAATATATGTATATTATGGTGTCTTCATAGAAGGTGCTTGTTCACACATTAAAAGGTAATTACCGCTATATAATTCATTTCGACCGTACCTCTTACTATATCATACACAGAGTTCGTGGGACATGAAAAAAGTAACCCTTATTTATTAACTATACTATACTATACGTTTATTGGTACAATCTGCACATACAGTGCCTTTGACCATTAACAAAATAAATATAATACGAGATGGTCAAGACAGTAAATATACATGTTACAAATACAATATCAAACATGTAATATAAGCAAACACAGAACAGAATAAAGATATTTGTGTATAAGAATGAATATTAAATGTAAGCAGCAATGGAATAACATTTTAGTGTCTTAATGTTACGCAATAATAAATATATATAACTACATTTGTATACGTGAACAGGAGAAGATATTTTAAGAGAAGCAAATCTTACTATGGAGCAATTAATGTAAGTTTGTCTTGTCTCAGTTTCATTGCATTAAAAACTAATTTAGCAGAGTTGACAATAACTGTGCTATTTTTATTAGACATAATATTATAAAATTTATTCAATGAAGGCCAGGAATGTTGTTTAAGGAATTGTGTACGGAGTTCATTAAATGTTTGACAGCACATGAAAAAATGATATTCCGTTTCTATTGTTTTATGAGAACAAAGTTTACATGTACGATTTTCTCTAATAATTCCATTGTATCTTCCATTTTCGATTTCTAAACTATGTGATCCTAATCTAAAACGCGTTAGTTCTTTTCTAATGTTTTCATTTTTAATAATTTCTAGGTACTTTTCAAATGTATAATCTGTTTTGAACTTCCTGTAATAAAACATTTTGGACTGGTTATTGAGTGTATCACTCCATGTTTGTACATACTGATCCCGAAGTCTTTGTTTAAGCATACTGAAGTAATTTACATTCATATTATACATGTTAAAAATATTTCCATATCCTAAGGTGTTAAGAATTGATCTAATATTAAAAACCCAGCTATTTGTTCTTGCATTGATTAAGCATTGTTCATTATATAATTGAAAAAGTACAGAATCCTGATTATTTAGTATTTTTAGCCAATATTTGAGTGCTCTTTCTTTACATATCACTGACAGGGGGTATCGACCAAGTTCTCCTAACACTGCAGCATTGGATGTTTGGGTACGGACTCCTAATATGCGTTTGCAAAATTTGATATGTAGTTTATCAATTTCCTTGTAAGAGTAAGCTCCCCATATTTCACAACTGTAAAGAAGTATAGGTACAACTAGTGAATCAAATAACGACAATTTCGTTTTAATATCTAGATTAACCCTACTGAATACATATAAAAGGTGATTATATGCTTTAAGAGCTTGTTCTTGTAATGCTTTAGCCGCATATATTAAGTTACCAGTGTAGTAAAATTTAATTCCAAGATAACAGAAACTATCTACAACTTCAACTAATTCTTGGTTAATAAACCATCTAAAAACATGATTACTCTTTTTGCTTTCAAAAATACATATTTTTGTTTTATTTATGTTAATTTTTAATCCCCACTTACGTGAGTATTGGTATACATTATTTAGTTGATTTTGTAGACTATTAGGATCTGTGGTAAAAAGAACAATATCATCAGCAAATAACATCATGTATATAGACAATAAATTAATATCATCATCAGTAAGGTTGTTGCGGTCAATTATTGTGTCAATATCGTTTATAAACAAGATAAATAGTAAGGGAGATAACGGTTCTCCCTGTTTTAACCCAAGAGACACATCAAAGAAATTAGAGAATGACATATTATATGAATCTTTAACACAAGCTTTCACATTGTGGTATATGGATTTAATCATGTTGGTCATCTTACAGCTCAATCCTAATTCAAGTAGTTTTATCCATAGAGCTTCATGTATCACTGTGTCAAATGCTTTTTCGTAATCAATAAATGCACAATATAATTTTCTTTTTTGAGATAATATATTTTGAATGATAGAATGTAGAATGAATATACAATCTGTTGTGCTACGTTTGTCTCTAAAACCAAATTGTGTCACATTAAATAAATTTTCGGATTCACACCAGCTGTTTATTCTATTTCTTAAAGTTAAGGAAAATATCTTAGATAAAATATTTATAAACAGTGTAGAGAAAACAAACTTCCGATCGAATTTGAGTGGCGTCCATTTGTCGATGCAGCGTGCCAAATAAACCACTTTACCGCCATATTTTAATGGTACATGTCAACAATTAATCAAAACTCGATGTGATATTTCCCAAACATTACTAAGTCGTTTTATTTACCAAAGACTTGCGTGTTTAACAATATAATTTGCAGACGAAGTCAATTTGAACATGTTGTAATCTATCAAATACGTCATAATATTAGTTTACCCGTCATACCCTTGCTGCGTTTCCGGATACTCATTAAAACAAGCCCTGGAAATGTTTCATAGAACCTGATCATTTGGCGTGCTGCCAACTGGTACCAATTGTTTGAAACCATGTTTTCCATTATCGGAATATTTCTAACTTTATGGATTCATAATGCTGGGATAAAACTGATAAATTATTGATTGAGATATTTATGAAAGTTCATTGATTCTACCCGTTAAATCGTTATTCCTCAGAGCAAACATATACACTAGATCTAGTGAATGAGAGAATAAAATGACTGTTATTAATATGTATTAGACTTGTGATATTTTCGGACGCAGAAGAAGAAAAAACAATGAAATCAGAAATACACGGATTTGTTGGATTTCTGCTCTTCATTTTATTTGACGGTAATTTCTATACGTAATTATGTATATTCATTTCGTGCGAAACGTTCAAAAATTCATTTTCATTGAGTCTGTCGCGGACTATTTCCAAATATCTTAATTATACAATTGAAATTAATTAATAAAACAAATGTAAGGTAGAAAGAAACATTCTTTAGAATTGTACTGGTTCATTCGCAGACATATTTCAAGAACCTCTATTTCTTCGCACGTGAGAAAAATACGCTAAAATGGCTTTCCTTGTTGCTCTAAGTCTGCTCTATTAGACGTAATTTTGACTGAAATCAAATGTCGAGCGATATTCTAGATTAAAGTTGGAATGCCGATTACACTTCTACGTCAAAGACATGAACGCATACGACAAAATACGAGTAATGCCAAATACATTATAAAAATGTTTCAATATTTTTTGAATATAGTGATTCTTTGTTATATTACTCTGTGAAATGAGAATATTCGTACATAGATTATAAGACTATGTATTTAATATGCAATCATAATATATGTTGCAAATTGTGTGTCAAATTTATGCCATGCTCACCCATACAATTGATGTATGTTTGTGTGTGTTTTTCTATTTCAAGTCGTGTATGGAAAGAATTGCTACAATTCTAATGAATATCCACAAACATTTCAATGTGATCATGGTTGCTGCGGGGACAGATACAGGGAAAACTGTTGCCAAATCACGACACAGATTATCGGTTCCGTCATAGGTAAATTTTGCCTTACAAAGTCAAGTTTTGTTTAAAGATGTATCTGACTCATCTGACCATAAAATGTTTGAATTGGCTTCATCCAGTATTGTTGTTACATTGGCTAAAACATCTCTAATTAGAACCAATGTAATGTATAACCGAATGAAAATATCTTTTTTACCATATTACTATCAGACAAAACTTGTAAAATAGCCCGATTGTTGAAAAAACTGGACGTTTTATTTTTAATTTTATGATGTACAGACATCTTTCTTTAACAAATACGGATCAATACATTATGAGTTCATTCTTTATTAATGCATGTTTATTGATGTTTGACTATAGGAAATATAATTATTTTTCATGTTTGTTTAAATCAACAAATGAACAAAAAATGAGCATAATATTGCTTTAATCAATTGTCTTTAAACGTTACACCCGCACGGTAAGCTCAGTTGGTACAGCGCTAGGCTGTGACTCCGGGGGTCCGAGTTAGATTCCTCGGCTGGGCAGGTCGTGTTCATCTTTGACATTGGACTACGGTCATTTTTCCTCCACCTCTGATTCATGTGGGGTTGATGCCAGTTCCTTTGGGAAAGGTATGTTAGTACGAGTACGGGTTGATAATGAATTCCAGGAAACGGACCATCAAGACAAATAAAAACAAAAAATAAATATTTCACTGGGTAGGGTCACCGTGTCCTGCCTGCCCGCCCGAATAGCCCGCCCCCGCAGTATTACTACAATAACTGCCAGTCCTCTCTCTATATATATATATATATACTGCCTTTAGCCTAACCCGTTTCTATCACCATCAATATACAGTAAAAACTCAATAATAAACCACCCTAGGGTCCTTGAAAACCGGTCTTAATATTGAGATGGTCTTATTATTGAAGTTGCATTAAGAGCAAAGCAGTGAAAATAGGATTGAAATCTGTGTTCTTAATTTTGAGGAGGTTTTGATATTAAGGTAACCTTTAAGTGAAGTTTTACTGAAACAATTGTTGAATGTAAGCTTTGCGAGGGAGCATAAGTGTCACCAAACTTGATGGTCCGTGTTATTTTGCTATTGAAGGAGGACTTCCTTGAAATAAGATGTACTAAAATAATACTAATAACTCATTTACTCAGTATGATTATTTTACTCCGGAAATGTTCGGCCAGAGGTGTTTTCGCACCCAAACAAGTTCGCTATTAATGTAACGGCCAATGTCGGGTAGTGGCTCGTTTATTGCTTGTTTAGTTATATTGTGATTTATATGCCTTTACACAATATCCAAACGTCAGCTACATGAACATTTAATTCAGACATGTTAAATTATTCATCAAAGATACCATATTGTGTTACAGTCAATGCAATATCAATAACAGCTCAGCACTGAATAACATGACGTTTGCAATTTCAGTATTGCAGCGTATGATTGCAAATACTTCGTAACATTGTCCTACTATCGTATTCCTATCACGTTACCAAAACTAATAATGGCCAAACCTCGGGTGTTTATGGTGGCATATTTCTGCCATCAGTTAACTGCTTAATTAACTAGACACCTATGTGGTTATTGCGTTAAAAAACTAGATAACTACTTAATTGACAAGAAAGTTAAGTGGTTAACTAAGTAAATATCGTGATAAATTTGCATACCAGATCAATATCTTAACACGAAAAATTGTCTGATAGTGCCTACAACTGCCATCACTAACCCACTTAACCCCATAGGTTTTAAGACCGGACAATCTATTTGAGATAAGTGTTATATACTAGTAGTTAACGCGATAAATATTTAGTTAGTAAATAAACTCAATCCTTTTTAGTTAATTAAGTGGTTAACGAGTTAAGTATCTACTTTACTACATACTTTTCTTGTTAATTATCTAGTTAACACGATAGGTAACGCATTAGCTACATACGTTTAAGGTAATTGTTAAGTAGTTAACACGATAAGTATCTAGCTTACTACATAATTTTCTGGTTATTTAAGTGGTTAACGAGTTATGTATCTATATATCTAGTTAACGTGATTTTTAACTAGAAAATATGCAGTTTACTAGATACTTAACTCGTTAACCACTTAATAAGTAGAAAATTAGTTAATCTAGTTAATTAAGTAGTTATCTAGTTTCTTTAACGTGATAACCACATACTCTTCTAGTTAATTATGTAGTTAACTGGTGGCAGGAATATGCCACCATAGTTTTTCGATTGTATGCAAACCAGTTTTTTTGTTTCTTACGGAAATATCATTGGTTTGTCGGTAGGGTAACGGGGAGGGTACGCGCTATTTGTATACAATAAAAATCTTTCAATCCGGTATTTCTCTGGGAGAACGGTATAAAACATTGTTTGGTGATTAGCCTTTCTATTTTAACCGTATTAATGGTCAGAACTTGACCTGTTTATTTAGATAGTTTATTTTTAAACCCACATACTATCTAGACCGAACAGACAATAATTATATAATAATAATATTTATTTCGGTACGTGGTACATGAATGATTAAGACATGCAATAATATTAAATAATAATTATAACATGTGCGTAATATCCCTGCCATACACACCAACACCTAGGATAGCACGAAAAAGAGTCGACTCTTATTTCCATTGTGGTCAACCTAATATGTATATAACAATATATACAGTCAGTGTACGAGAAGGTCAGGTACTGTGCAGTTTAAGCGTTTTTGATTTTTTATATCAATTAGAATGTTCATCATTACAAGAAAAGCATTTTTTCTGATTTTTGGAAATACACTTTGTTTCTTTAATATTAAAGACTCGAACAAATCTGTTCAAATGTCTGTTCTTGGTATCAAATGAACGACAGACGGTCAACGTACTACAATTACAAAATCCAACCTATTATTATTGCTGGCATGGGCGCTCGATATTTGAAAATCCCTCCTGGACGCGATGCTCTGGAAAGGGTTGAATTGTTTCCATTTTAGCAAACAATAAAGCCTCCCCCGCCAGAATTGTTCGAACAAATGTTGATGATCTTATTTAGCTATGCATTGAAATTGGTCCTAATTTTAGCAAATACATGTACAACACGTCAGTTGACTTTGCAATTAAGGATGTTTAAACACCAACGTACTACTTATCTCGGTTAAGTATTTGTCCCGTACTGGTAGAGTAGCAAAACATGGTTACATATTTCCAATACAATATATATCGTCGAGAAAAAGATCTGCATTTAAATTATTCATATTGTATACTTGGCATATTGTTATATTGATACAATATATTGATTGCTCTGATGGAAAACATAAAGCAGTGACAGATAATATACGTCGCACAAACAAACAATTCAAACTTACATTAGATTAAAGCGACATGACTCTTTTTTGTCTCTCTTGCGCAAGCAATATGGTACTTTCAACCAAGTCAAATGTCTAAATATTCGGCGTAGCCGTTCTAACATTGTTTTGCCATTTACATATCAGTGTTGTGGTAACCAATCAAATCTAACGTTAACCACCAAGGCAATTTCTCTTCAACCGAATAACGTGTGTGACCTTGACGCGGATTGGTTAACCTCTCGATAAAGGGTGTTACCTTACCAAAATCCACTGAATTTCGGTGAATTTATCGAAATCCATTTTGGATCTGGAGTGACCAGCAATCGTAATATCTCGTCGCGTTTCTGAACCGAAAGTCGCCGACTGCGGGGATTTTCTCTGACCTTAAAATTCTGACAAATCAGAGAGGAATTTCGTACTAGGTGTTTTGATTATGAACAGGAAATGACATAAAACATGCATGTGCTTTATAATACGTTTTTCCTACGAGTCAAGAAAGCGTCACATGATGTCTAGAATTCTTAACGATAGGAAGGTTTCATCCGGAAGACAGCTCAAAGTTTAATGTCTTATCATTACTTGCAAAATATGTCTACTTGAGAGAAATCAAAAATATTTTCGTGGACAGGGATCTCATTCCTTATCAAATATGTAAAAATGTTACATACTGTAAAACATCACTTAAAGACAACCTCAATAATAACACCATCTCAATAATCAGACCACCATTTTCAAGTCCATTTTCATTGATTTGCTCTTTATTCAACCTCAATATTAAAACCACCTCAATAATCAGAACAGTTTTCAAGGGTCCCAATGGTGGTCTTATTATTGAGGTTTTACTGTACTTTTTTTAGATAGAAATATTATGCCGCTTAAAAATGATCACTAATGTTACCTTCTCGCCGCTACTCTTCATCAGTGAAGAGCTTCTGTGTAAGAGTGTAACATTAAGTGCTTTGATGCTTACTTGGCGGCTAACTACAGTAATTCCATGTAAGTGAAAAGAGACTACACGCCATTTTGTATTTTGAGAATCTTAAGAACATAATGACCAAAGACTTAAATACCATGGTATTTGGGTCTTTGTAATGACCAAGTGATCAGAAACGATGAACATGATTTGACAGACTTTCATCAACTTTTTCGACAGTGCAATTCATATAAAAGTTATAGCTTACTGAAACCAAAATCAACAAAAGGAGTGACTAGTAACCTAATAGTACTGGTGGGTTAGCGCTTTTGACCAATATATTGAGGAATACGGAAAATCGGTCAATGGCGCTACCGGGATTCGAACTCGGGTCTACGGATTGCCGGTCCGTTATGCTAACCACAACCTGTTTAGTGCAAGGCAGACATGCCGTCAAACTTGATTATGCCCCTTGTATGTCTCTGAAGTTCCAAGGCTTAGATTCTCTTGATACTGTGTTACGCAGGCCGAGGCATTTAACTCAATAGGTATTTTACACATAGGACTTTTGATGAAATGCACCCTAAGCACACTGTTCGCACCTAAGCCAATTTAAGCATGTTTTGGTACATGAATTTAAAAAACAATATTCAACAAAACTTTAGTTTAATCTTAAAGAATATGAAATATTAAAGATATTTACACCTCAAATTGTCAAAAACATATTGAGCAAACATGACTTATTCCTTCCAGAAAGTTTCAATCCTGTATTTTCATACTTTAGGACTTTTTATGAAACGCAGTCCATATCGTTATACACATGTCATTTTTCAATATTCTGGGCAATGTTGGGTTAGTAAAGAAATGAATTCATGATGCGAAACCACACTGAACAAAATTTCTAAACGTCCACTTGGTATTTCGTCGAAATACAACATGTATAAGAACAGAAACACATGTACACATTTGCGCCTATTGAACAGACGGGCAACCAGAAATGTTAATAAAAAGTGGTCAAAAATATATATTTTATAAAAATAATCCAAATTCTATTTGAATTGATTAATCAATTTATAAAGTTAGTCATACCTGTCTAATCGGAGAACCAGCATTAATCATACCGACGGCCCTGGCGCGTTCTTCGGTGGTAATTCTCGCCATCTTTTCTGTTTTTCGTGTTGGACATACAACGTGGATTGCATTGAAATAAAATTCACCGCTTACTACACAGTGCACGTGATCCTCTTGCCAAAAGTTGAAAATCGTACCCACCGTCACGCGTGGTCAACCATGACGATAAACGAGTATTTTCTTTGTGAAAGTCGATAGAGTACTATGTTTAATATTAGAATGCCAACTTTAAAGTCTGCATATAAACATTTTTCTTAAATTTGTATTTAACTACATGGACGTTTAGAAAAATTGTTCAGTGAACATGTTTATTGCCACACTTTTATAATGACTTATAATATTACTGTTTCGATTGTTTCAACAGGTGGTTTGCTAGTAATCGGGATAGTCATCGGCGTGGCCGTATATTGTTGTAGTAAAAAACAAAAACGACAACCATCAACTGGAACTGGGATTTTAGGGAGATTAGGAATGCGTTCCAACAATACACACACTACAGCGACCCCAGCACTGACAAGGGATCCAATCACAGGTATGAACAAACGATATGACTGGAGATTATAAATATGAGTTTATAATATGAGATTAGTCTTAGAACGCAACCTTTCCATTAGTCAAGACAACACGTAGAGCGCTCATGACATTGAATCAATCGCACGTGATATTCTGTCTAGATAGCGCACGTCACAATATCAGTGTTGTTTGTGACGTCTTATGTATGTAACATGTACTTTAGTCTGACGAAACCTGCATTCGGAACGTTCCAAATAAACGTGACTTATTTTATTGCTTCATTAATGTTTTCGACATAAGCGCAGTCTTGCCAGCATACTTAGTTCTTCTCCTGGTCTTCCTTCATGATCCACAGTGCTTTCGCATTTTCACTTCGACAAACCTTCGCCAACAAAGTTTTTTTGAAGTAATACTTAGAGACTAATACATCGCGAAAATAAAAGCTCGCTAAATAGTTACCTTGTTATGTTGTATAATTTTACGGCATAACTGAAAATTGGCCTCGCGAAACTAACCTGATAATTTCAATTCGCGAAATATTGGCCTCGCGAAACCAACCTGATAATTTCAATTTCGCGAAATATTGTCCTCGCGAAACCAACCTAATAATTTCAATTCGCGATATCTTGGCTTCGGGAAAGCGACCTGATCATTTCAATTCGCGCAATATTGTCCTCGCGAAAATGTCTGATTTTATAATTGCTATTGGAAAGTTACACTTATGATCAGTAGGCCAGAAATTCTATGGCTGCTTTGTCTAACCAAGAGTTGGTAAACATTACAAAGTAAATATATAACCCATACCAATCAGTTGGAAGCCATTGTTTGTTGTTGAATTATTTCAAGAGCTTATTGATTGTTATGCTAATGCTAATGCTAGAATCATAGCTAATGACAAGGAACTATTGTATCAACTTGTGAAATTCTTGCCTATAAATTAGTGACATTCTATTATTGTTAGCTCCACGTGTATGGCATTGATTTTCGCTTTAAAAGTGCATACATTGTGTTTCATAGTCAAATGTACAACCGCCAATTGAACATTTTTGTAACGGAGTGATGGACTTTCCTTGTTTGCAGGTCTATTTTTTGTAATATAATATTATGTTTTACATTTTTTACAGTGATATTTAGTTAAACATCGGTGAATTTTATGCTTGTAATCATTGCTATGTTATAAAAATCATTACATATTAACCATTTAATATAAAAGTGAACAAATGCAGAGCAGTTAATCGATCTAGACAATAGGAAAGGGAGGATTTATGCGCAGGGAGGGTCACACAAACAATACCAAACGGACAGATGAATATACACAGGGAGGGTCACACAAACAATACCAAACGGACCGGGGAATATATGCAGGGAAGGTCACACAAACAATACCAAACTGACTGGGGAATATACACAGGGAGGGTCACACAAACAATACCAAACTGACCGGCGAATATACACAGGGAGGGTCACACAAACAATACCAAACGGATCGGGGAATATACACAGGGAGGGTCACACAAACAATACCAAACGGGCCGAGGAATATACACAGGGAGGGTCACACAAACAATACCAAACGGACCGGTGAATATACACAGGGAGGGTCACACAAACAATACCAAACGGACCGGCGAATATACGCAGGGAGGGTCACACAAACAATACCAAACGGACCGGGGAATATACGCAGGGAGGGTCACACAAACAATACCAAACCGACCGGGGAATATACGCAGGGAGGGTCACACAAACAATACCAAACGGACCGGGGAATATACGCAGGGAGGGTCACACAAACAATACCAAACGGACCGGGGAATATACGCAGGGAGGGTCACACAAACAATACCAAACGGACCGGGGAATATACGCAGGGAGGGTCACACAAACAATACCAAACGGACCGGGGAATATACGCAGGGAGGGTCACACAAACAATACCAAACGGACCGGGGAATATACGCAGGGAGGGTCACACAAACAATACCAAACGGACCGGGGAATATACGCAGGGAGGGTCACACAAACAATACCAAACGGACCGGGGAATATACGCAGGGAGGGTCACACAAACAATACCAAACGGACCGGGGAATATACGCAGGGAGGGTCACACAAACAATACCAAACGGACCGGGGAATATACGCAGGGAGGGTCACACAAACAATACCAAACGGATTGGGGAATATACGCAGGGAGGGTCACACAAACAATACCAAACGGACCGGGGAATATACGCAGGGAGGGTCACACAAACAATACCAAATGGACCGGGGAATATACGCAGGGAGGGTCACACAAACAATACCAAACGGATTGGGGAATATAAACAGGGAGGGTCACACAAACAATACCAAACGGACCGGGGAATATAAACAGGGAGGGTCACACAAACAATACCAAACGGACCGGGGAATATATGCAGGGAGGGTCACACAAACAATACCAAACTGACCGGCGAATATACACAGGGAGGGTCACACAAACAATACCAAACGGATCGGGGAATATACACAGGGAGGGTCACACAAACAATACCAAACGGGCCGAGGAATATACACAGGGAGGGTCACACAAACAATACCAAACGGACCGGTGAATATACACAGGGAGGGTCACACAAACAATACCAAACGGACCGGCGAATATACGCAGGGAGGGTCACACAAACAATACCAAACGGACCGGGGAATATACGCAGGGAGGGTCACACAAACAATACCAAACGGACCGGGGAATATACGCAGGGAGGGTCACACAAACAATACCAAACGGACCGGGGAATATACGCAGGGAGGGTCACACAAACAATACCAAACGGACCGGGGAATATACGCAGGGAGGGTCACACAAACAATACCAAACGGACCGGGGAATATACGCAGGGAGGGTCACACAAACAATACCAAACGGACCGGGGAATATACGCAGGGAGGGTCACACAAACAATACCAAACGGACCGGGGAATATACGCAGGGAGGGTCACACAAACAATACCAAACGGACCGGGGAATATACGCAGGGAGGGTCACACAAACAATACCAAACGGACCGGGGAATATACGCAGGGAGGGTCACACAAACAATACCAAACGGACCGGGGAATATACGCAGGGAGGGTCACACAAACAATACCAAACGGACCGGGGAATATACGCAGGGAGGGTCACACAAACAATACCAAACGGACCGGGGAATATACGCAGGGAGGGTCACACAAACAATACCAAACGGACCGGGGAATATACGCAGGGAGGGTCACACAAACAATACCAAACGGACCGGGGAATATACGCAGGGAGGGTCACACAAACAATACCAAACGGACCGGGGAATATACGCAGGGAGGGTCACACAAACAATACCAAACGGATTGGGGAATATACGCAGGGAGGGTCACACAAACAATAGCAAACGGACCGGGGAATATACGCAGGGAGGGTCACACAAACAATACCAAATGGACCGGGGAATATACGCAGGGAGGGTCACACAAACAATACCAAACGGACCGGGGAATATACGCAGGGAGGGTCACACAAACAATATCAAATGGACCGGGGAATATACACAGGGAGGGTCACACAAACAATACCAAACGGATTGGGGAATATAAACAGGGAGGGTCACACAAACAATACCAAACGGACCGGGGAATATAAACAGGGAGGGTCACACAAACAATACCAAACGGACCGGGGAATATATGCAGGGAGGGTCACACAAACAATACCAAACTGACCGGGGAATATACACAGGGAGGGTCACACAAACAATACCAAACTGACCGGCGAATATACACAGGGAGGGTCACACAAACAATACCAAACGGGCCGAGGAATATACACAGGGAGGGTCACACAAACAATACCAAACGGACCGGTGAATATACACAGGGAGGGTCACACAAACAATACCAAACGGACCGGCGAATATACGCAGGGAGGGTCACACAAACAATACCAAACCGACCGGGGAATATACGCAGGGAGGGTCACACAAACAATACCAAACGGACCGGGGAATATACGCAGGGAGGGTCACACAAACAATACCAAACGGACCGGGGAATATACGCAGGGAGGGTCACACAAACAATACCAAACGGACCGGGGAATATACGCAGGGAGGGTCACACAAACAATACCAAACGGACCGGGGAATATACGCAGGGAGGGTCACACAAACAATACCAAACGGACCGGGGAATATACGCAGGGAGGGTCACACAAACAATACCAAACGGACCGGGGAATATACGCAGGGAGGGTCACACAAACAATACCAAACGGACCGGGGAATATACGCAGGGAGGGTCACACAAACAATACCAAACGGACCGGGGAATATACGCAGGGAGGGTCACACAAACAATACCAAACGGACCGGGGAATATACGCAGGGAGGGTCACACAAACAATACCAAACGGACCGGGGAATATACGCAGGGAGGGTCACACAAACAATACCAAACGGATTGGGGAATATACGCAGGGAGGGTCACACAAACAATACCAAACGGACCGGGGAATATACGCAGGGAGGGTCACACAAACAATACCAAATGGACCGGGGAATATACACAGGGAGGGTCACACAAACAATACCAAACGGATTGGGGAATATAAACAGGGAGGGTCACACAAACAATACCAAACGGACCGGGGAATATAAACAGGGAGGGTCACACAAACAATACCAAACGGACCGGGGAATATAAACAGGGAGGGTCACACAAACAATACCAAACTGACCGGGGAATATAAACACAGAGGGTCACACAATCAATACCAATGGACCGGGGAATATACGCAGGGAATACCAATGGACCGGGGAATAAACACAGGGAGGGTCGCACAAACAATACCAAACGGACCACGAAATATACACAGGGAGGGTCACACAAACAATACCAAACGGACCGGGGAATATACGCAGGGAGGGTCACACAAACAATACCAAACGGACCGGGGAATATACGCAGGGAGGGTCACACAAACAATACCAAACGGACCGGCGAATATAAACAGGGAGGGTAATACAAACCATACCGAACGGACCGGGGAATATACACAGGGAGGGTCACACAAACAATACCAAACGGACCGGCGAATATAAACAGGGAGGGTCACACAAAAAATACCAAACGGACCGGCGAATATACGCAGGGAGGGTCACACAAACAAAACCAAACGGACCGGGGAATATAAACAGGGAGGGTCACACAAACAATACCAAACGGACCGGGGAATATACGCAGGGAGGGTCACACAAACAATACCAAACGGACCGGCGAATATAAACAGGGAGGGTCACACAAACAATACCAAACGGACCGGCGAATATAAACAGGGAGGGTCACTCAAACAATACCAAACGGACCGGCGAATATAAACAGGGAGAGTCACACAAACAATATCAAACGGACCGGGGAATATAAACAGGGAGGGTCACACAAACAATACCAAACGGACCGGGGAATATACACAGAAAGGGTCACACAAACAATACCAAACGGACCGGGTAATATACACGCGGAGTGTCACACAAACAATACCAAACGGACCAGGGAATATACACAGGGAGGGTCACACAAACAATACCAAACGGACCGGTGAATATACACAGAAAGGGTCACACAAACAATACCAAACGGACCGGGGAATATACACGCGGAGGGTCACACAAACAATACCAAACGGACCAGGGAATATACACAGGGAGGGTTACACAAACAATACCAAACGGACCGGGGAATATACACAGGGAGGGTCACGCAAACAATACCAAACGGACCGGGGAATATACACAGGGAGGGTCACACAAACAATACCAAACGGACCGGCGAATATACACAGGGAGGGTCACACAAACAATACCAAACGGACCGGGGAATATACGCAGGAAGGGTCACACAAACAATACCAAACGGACCGGGGAATATACGCAGGGAGGGTCACACAAACAATACCAAACGGACCGGCGAATATAAACAGGGAGGGTCACGCAAACAATACCAAACGGACCGGCGAATATAAACAGGGAGGGTCACACAAACAATACCAAACGGACCGGCGAATATAAACAGGGAGGGTCACGCAAACAATACCAAACGGACCGGCGAATATAAACAGGGAAGGTCACGCAGACAATACCAAACGGACCGGCGAATATAAACAGGGAGGGTCACACAAACAATACCAAACGGACCGGCGAATATAAACAGGGAGGGTCACACAAACAATACCAAACCGACCGGCGAATATAAACAGGGAGGGTCACACAAACAATACCAAACCGACCGGCGAATATAAACAGGGAGGGTCACACAAACAATACCAAACGGACCGGCGAATATAAACAGGGAGGGTCACACAAACAATACCACACGAACCGGCGAATATAAACAGGGAGGGTCACACAAACAATACCAAACGGACCGGCGAATATAAACAGGGAGGGTCACACAAACAATACCAAACGGACCGGCGAATATAAACAGGGAGGGTCACACAAACAATACCAAACGGACCGGCGAATATAAACAGGGAGGGTCACACAAACAATACCAAACGGACCGGCGAATATAAACAGGGAGGGTCACACAAACAATACCACACGAACCGGGGAATATAAACAGGGAGGGTCACACAAACAATACCAAACCGACCGGCGAATATAAACAGGGAGGGTCACTCAAACAATACCAAACGGGCCGGGGAATATAAACAGGGAGGGTCACACAAACAATACCAAACGGACCGGCGAATATAAACAGGGAGGGTCACACAAACAATACCAAACGGACCGGCGAATATAAACAGGGAGGGTCACACAAACAATACCACACGAACCGGGGAATATACACAGGAAGGGTCACACAAACAATACCAAACCGACCGGCGAATATACATAGGGAGGGTCACACAAACAATACCAAACGGACCGGGGAATATACGCAGGGAGGGTCATACAAACAATACCAAACGGACCGGGGAATATACACAGAGAGTGACATACAAACAATACCAAAACGGACCAGGAGATACACACACAGAGAGGGACATACACACAATACCAAACAGACCAGGAGATACACACAGAGAGGAACATACAAACAATATTAAACATACCAGGAGATACACACAGAGAGAGACATACAAACAATATCAAACAGACCAGGAGATACACACAGAGAGGGACATACAAACAATACCAAACAGACCAGGAGATACACACAGAGAGGGACATACAAACAATACCAAACAGACCAGGAGATACACACACAGAGAGGGACATACACACAATACCAAACAGACCAGGAGATACACACACAGAGAGGGACATACACACAATACCAAAATGGACCAGGAGATACACACAAGTAGGGGTCATACAAACAATACCAAAACGGACCAGGAGATACACATAAGTAGGGGACATACAAACAATACCAAAACGGACCAGGAGATACACATAAGTAGGGGACATACAAACAATACCAAAACGGACCAGGAGATACACATAAGTAGGGGACATACAAACAATACCAAAACGGACCAGGAGATACACATAAGTAGGGGACATACAAACAATACCAAAACGGACCAGGAGATACACAGAAGTAGGGGACATACAAACAATACCAAAACGGACCAGGAGATACACACAAGTAGGGGACATACAAACAATACCAAACGGACCAGGAGATACACATAAGTAGGGGACATACAAACAATACCAAAACGGACCAGCAGATACACACAGAGGGGGACATACAAACAATACCAAACGGACCAGGAGATACACACAAGTAGGGGACACACACACAATACCAAAACGGACCAGGAGATATACACAATGAGGGGACAAATAAGACAAAAATTATAAGAACACAGAAGTCAAAAACACATCCTTAACAAAATCAAAAATAAAACATGGTACCACTCAGCACGACTGTTCGACACAATTTTGAAATATGAAATAATGAAATAAAACAAATCGGACGAAATAACAATTTTTGTTTCATTCCAGGTCGACCCATCCCAGTTCCCGTTCCACTCAGACGGCAAGGCCGAATGCCACAACCAAGACCACGGCAACCAAATGCTCATTACAACCAAGCATATGACGGCAACATGCAGATGCACGACTTCCAACCACCTGTCTATTATCCACAACCAACAGGACCTATGCACGCCTTTCCAGTTTCGCCTACCGCACCTATGCCCCCACCTTACGAAATGACCGTTGCGCCTCCGCCTTACGCACTAGACAAATCCGTGCCACCACCCCCGGCCTACCATTCTGTGATAACACCAGGATATAAACCCATAGACTACAATGATGGTATGCCACCACCAGCAGAATGAACTGAGTGAATGTCATAATATTACAACGCAGACTTATATGTAACATATTGCAGCTCAATCATTGTTTGCATACCTAATGTATTGAAGCGTTGTCCTTTCTCACAATCCATGTTGCTATATTTTAAGATATTACGAACTCGATCTATGCTGAAACTGAATTGACCTTCTTTTATACCATGGTTTGTAGGGCAGTCGTTAGAAATTGATTACTTTATCAGCCTTGTGTTTAACCATTACCCACTCCTTCAAGTGGATTCCATTACCTACTCATTCAAGTGGATTCCATTACCCACTCATTCAAGTGGATTCCATTACCCACTCATTCAAGTGGATTCCATTACCCACTCATTCAAGTGGATTCCATTACCCACTCATTCAAGTGGATTCCATTACCCACTCATTCAAGTGGATTCCATTACCCACTCATTCAAGTGGATTCCATTACCCACTCATTCAAGTGGATTCCATTACCCACTCATTCAAGTGCATTTTGGAGCATCAATATCATGGTCAGGTATGAACATCTATGTCTATTGGTAAAACAAAGCTTGAAATCCTATATCAACAAGTCACTTATGATTAAATAGATGTATGATGATTTGTATTTTGTATGTTGAGTTGTTGGAAACTGTTGAGTTAAAAACATGATCTAACATCTATCGGTGAACTTTATTTGTAATTTCGTGTTTCATATATTTGAAAAATTAACTAATTTTTAGACATGCTTCAAAATGTTTAAACGTTTTTTCATATAGAGCTGTTGTTCTTTTGGTAGTTTTAATGGAAACTTGCAACTTTCGTTTGACCAAACATTAAGATTTCTGGCTTAAGCTTATCGAGAGCTGTTACTGATGAGAATGTAACGCACAAATCCTAGAAATTCAAGTACACATATCCTCAAACATTCAGTAAAACTTCACTTAAAGACCACCTCAATAATAGGACCACCTCCATAATAGGACCACCTCAATAATAAGACCACCTCAACATTGCGACCACAATTTCCAAGTACGTCATCACTACTTTGTTCTTTAGTCAGCGTGAATATTAAGATCACCTCAATAAGAAGACCAGTTTTCAAGGGTCCCAAGGGTGGTCTTATTATTGAGGTTTTACTGTATATAATATGTTGAGCAGACCCTTGAAGTATTGATACAAATGCATGTGTATCGCATGAAAACTGAATTCAGGATAGTATTCCTCAAAAAAAGAAATACCTCACTTGGCAGAATTTTAGAATTGTGTCGCTAAATTATTCATCAACCCTTTAGAAAATTCGAACACCGTTTTAATAGACTTGTATAAGTAGCTCAAATCATTTTCAACACTTTATGTAGCACTATATCTTACTGCCATATAATATTTATGAAGTAATAATTGCGAGCCTGATTTGCCGGTCCACATATTACTCTTTGCTGAATATAATGCGCATTTTTCGTTCAATATTTTACCGAGAACAAATATGAAAAATATATTTCCTACAGTTAAAAAATTAATAAACATGCATTAACAAAGAATGAACTCATGAGGTATTGATCCGTATTTCGTAAAAAAATATGTTTGTACATTTGTACATCATAAACTTAAAAAAATAATCTATTTTTTTTAACAATCAGGCTATTTTACAAGTTTTGTCTGTTAGTAATATGGTAATTTTTTTATTTTGAATCAGTTATACATTGCAATGGCTCTTATTAGAGATGTTTACGCCAATGCAATAACAATACTGGATGAAGCCAATTCAAACATTTTATGTTCAGATGAGCCTGATACATCTTAAGTAAATATACGCATTTACTTCAATCAATGAAAACGCCATTCTTCGACAAAGCATAGTTTACTGTACATTGAATCAAATGGGACACCCTTCTGTTGTGCGTTGTATTAATTTGATCCAAGTTTTTAACGGTTTTTTTTAAAGACTGAAGTATGAGTCGGTATAAAAGACAATACATTGCATAACTTTATTTTACCATGTATGTATATTGAAAACGTATCAAAAACGAGACCAATGAGAGAAGTATTTAAGTGTATCTCCTGATTTTCTGATAATACTAAAAATTATTAGTTTTTACGTATAATACCTCGGTCACAAGCGCCTGGCGTACGGACTTCCAACAGGCCCTTACTATACAGAAAGTCATTAGGGTCCAGGCCATCCCTTTGTCTTATCTGACAGAGGCATAAGAGTTGTGCATGATAAACTTTCCAAAATCTTCGAAAATACGTGCAGACCCGCATGGCATGTCGTGCGATTACCATCAGGCTCTCAGGGATTTTTCCCTAACGGTGCCCGTAAACTGCCCGAGAGCGTCACGTGACCATAACAGTTTTAGACGAATTCCCCTCTGAGCCATTATGTTATTATATGCAAACACTGTGATATTTGTTTTTTCTCGGTACGTATGAAGATTTGTGGTTTAATCTAGCGTTTGGAATACTTTGTTTATGTGTTTATTTGAGTTCCATGAAATATTGCTTTGTGCCTTCGATTTGTTATCGTATTAGTCAAAGTTGTTATGTATACCCTTTTGTATGAGCGATAGATTCCCTTACAAACACAACTAGAGTTCAATGATTTCTTCGTTGATTTCATCTCTTAATCGCTGTGGTTATTGATATATTGATTAACGTATCGATGGTCCCCGGAAGTTTACAAAACACTTGCGCATGCGTATAGCGGCTTCAGGAACGACAACATTTCAAGGGAGACCCAGTTTTGGAAAATGGCTATTTTCGCAAGGCAAAACAATTCTCAAGCGGCGATTTCCGACATTTCGCTAACTGATATGTTTGCGAATCTCTGGCTTATATTTTCGCGACATTCTTCACTTATGAATACTGGTGAACTATAATTCTTGTACAGTGCATGTATTCTGTTAATGTGTAAGAAGCAGCCGACCAATTTTACCGGTGTGAAGTTAGCATTATTAACAGTAACAGCAGTAACACTGCTGGTACTGCTGGAATAGGAAGCAATGAATCTGCTATAACTGTGTGAATCAATGATACTAGCAGTAATTAGCATCAGTGCAGATAATATTGCTAGCCAGATTAAGTTTCATTGTTGATACTACAAGCAATAAAAGGGACATGAATGGGAGCGGTGTACTACACCTAATAATAACATGAAGCGTAAAACTGCCTTTTACTACTAGTAATAACATTACAGAATAGGCCTATAACGGCACATTAGCAATAACCATAATCATTGATTAACAGCAGTAAAAGCAGTATTACTTCTACCTATTTCAGCAATACCTGCAGTATTACTGCTGTTACTGCTATTACAGCTAACTTCACATCGGTACCAGTGTTCTGTCATTTGTCATATGCTATTGAGTATATACAATGTATAATATTGCCTTAACAAGTGCCATCATAATTCGACAAAATGATAGCGATTTAGTGAGATTGTTGGGTAAACTTCTTCATAAACATGTGTGAATGTTTTCTTTGTAAAAGTGTTTTTAAATCGTTAGCCACGATTAAGAACTCTAATGTTTAGCTGTTTACTGTCGCTTATATCTAGCAAACACTTTTACGATATTTCTTTCTATTAAGAAATTATATATACATTTATATTTCCAAATGTTTTTTTTTATATTTAATCATGTTTTGATATTGTGACGCAAACCTTAGGACCAATCATCATGCTCCATTAGAAATATTTTTGTACGTACATGTGTTAAGTACTTATATGTGTTGGCCTTTCTTTCACGCTTTGATCAGCGTTTGTTATCGTTATCTTGTTTGGTTTACAGTTTGAATGTTATGCAACTGGTTCGAAAACTAAGTTTGTTTTCAGATATTTTATGAATTAAAGTTTGTAGTCTATAACTGTGTTTGTGATTTATATTGGAGGACCAAATTATTTGAGATATAAAAAAACGAAATACCATTATATTACGTATTTGATATATACAAGAATGCATGTATGTTTCTATTTTGAATCATGGCATAAACTTGCAATGATTTTAATTCTAATTGTAGAGCTAGTATAGTGTGTAGACTGATCGTTTTAGAAACTTGCATCAATTTTATGAGTCACATCTTATAACTACATGTATATGTTTGTTTTCATCGGGTTTGACGCCGTTTTTTCAACATTTGTTCAGTCATATACGGCGGCTAGTTGACCTGGAATTAATCATCAACCAGTACTGACTTGCTCTTCCGCAAGCAGCTGACAACTTCTCCACATGTGGAGGAACATGACCACAGCCAATGTCACGGAAGAACATAACCTGCACAACCCAGGAATCGAACCTGGATCTGCCAGGTGACAGTCGAGCTCCATACCAACTGAGCTATCTGTGTGAACTCTCTTATAATGAGCTGGCCGGATATCTCAGTCCCGTGAGCAGTTAACTTACAATTTAGAGGTCGTCGATTGAACTCTGGATGAGCCGTCTTCCCTCCGTGACAATTTGAATTAAGTTAATACATCCACAGTGTCGACCACCTCCGATTCATATGGGAAAGTTGTTAGTTAAATATGAAAAACCGGTTAGTACTGGTTGGTAAGCCAGGAACACTGGTAAGGTCAACTAACGGCCCTACAGGTGGAATACTGTTGCAAAACGGCTTACAATTCCAACGCAACCATCGCCCCTAATATTAATTCAAGAATTAAATTTACTATTCCATTACATCTGCAATTCTCAAAAGTGTAAAGGTGTTTAGATCTCATTAAGGGGTCCCCCAGGTTACATATATTGTGCAAAAGAATGCGTAAAGGAGCAATTTTAATCAAATGATTAAATTACTCAATTCTTAATAGCTAGTAATTAGACATCCCATAAAATGACAGTTTCGTTTGCACTATTTTAAATTCACACCAGTACGATCTATAAAACAAGACAAAACTACATAGTCTACTTCATTGATAGTATATTTTATAACTTGTGATACAGAATTTTTTTTCTCAAGAAACTTTAAATTGTGACTAATTTGGAAAATACAATTTATTTAACTTCAAACTAGCAAGAAGCATTCCATAATGCTCGAATGCTGTTAGAATTGTTTCAATTATCTTTAACAACTTTTACTCTGGCCTCTTTTTCAAATTTCCATTACAACATTCATAGATTTGAGCATCAAACACCTTGGTACCACAGCAAGAAGGTATGACGCCAACTTTGGCCCTCACCAAACCACTACAACAAAGCGACTTATCGGCGTTGTAAGATTTGCACCCACAGCAGTCAGTGTTCTCACCAACCATCGGCTGTACTCTCCCATCGCAGCACAACTCAGTTTCTCCATTGTAGGCGTATGGGCCGCAACATCTTGTATCAGGACCGACATTTTCTTTCACCAATCCATTGCAACAAGTATGCGTTGTCCTATCGTACAGTTCGTTGTCACAACACGCAGGATCTATGCCTGTTCTGTTGAACAGAAAACCAGAGCAACATAGAGATAACGCGTTGTCATATGCTACATCTGCGCAACATTTCGGATCACTTCCTTTACGAGCAAAAATATCTCCACGACAACACAGAGATTTGGCTTCATCGTATATTTCTCTTCGGCAACAAGATGGACTGATGAGTCCAGATGTCTTCACTACGGTATCAACACAGCAACAATGTGTAGCAGCATCGTAACTTTCAAACTCGCAACACATCGGTTCTAGGCCAAATCTGGGCTTGACAGTACCATCACAACAAAGGCTGTCCACTGCATCAAATGATTGCGTTCCACAGCATTGAGGACTGCTACCAAGCCGTTTCTGCACCTTGTCCGTGCAGCAGAGCTCCGCAGCCGCATCATATGATTTTGTTCCACAACATAATGGCTTTGAACCTTGCAAATCATTGACGACATCATTGCAACATATTTGCGACACAGTGTCGTACTGCTCAGCACCACAGCAGACTGATGAATTGCTTTTCTTTGATACTGTTATATTTTCACAACACAGTGATTCAGTTTCGTCAATGAGAACATTGCCACAGCAAATTGGAACGAGGGAATTTCTGATACTCCTAAGTTTGTCGTTGCAACACATAAACTTTGCTTCGTCGTAAGCATTTCGACCGCAGCAAGTTGGTTTCGCTCCTTCTCTCTTCTCTATTCTGTCTCCACAACATTGGAAATGAGCCATGTCATAAGCATCTCTTCCACAACATTTTGACATTGCACCTTTCATATTTTTCACTCTCCCGTCACAACATAATTGATATGCACTGTCGTAAGCTTTGGTACCACAGCATTTTGGCCTGGCGCCTTCAACCTTTACCAGTTTGTCTTCACAACATGAGTGAGTTGTGGCATCGTACATTCTAGTCCCACAGCACTTCGGTTCTTCACCCTTCTTATTCTTGACAGTGCCATTGCAACACAACTGTGTCAAAGAGTCATACCTTTTTTCACCACAACATCGGCTATTTGTTCCCTCCATCTTACGAACCACTCCCTGACAACAAAGTTCTTTGGTTGCATCAACCATTGTTTCATTACAGCATTTCGGGTGTACTCCAGTTTTTTTGAAAACATTTCCTCGGCAACATAATTTAATGACAGCATCATACGTTGTATCTCCGCAACATTTAGGTAGCAGTCCCACTTTCTTCATAATATTTCCTCGGCAACACATAAACTTGCATTGTTCGTACGAGTCATTGCCACAGCATTTGGTGTCACCGTCAATTCGATGATGCAATGTACCCTTGCAGCATACCTCTTTCACTGCATCATAAGCTTCATCTTTACAACACATGGGTTTGTCTCCTTTCTTCCGACTAACGACTCCATTGCAACACATTTCTCTGGCTGGGTTATAGCTGTCGTTCTTACAGCACTTAGACTTTCCATTAATTCGTCCTTGAAGGCTTCCACCGCAGCATACTTCCTGGGCGGCATCAAACGCATCAGGACCGCAGCATCGAGGTAGTTGTCCTTGTTTTTCTTGTACAATTCCCTGGCAGCACATTTGTTTCGATGCGTCTATGGCTGAATTACCACAACACTGTGGCAGCTGGCCCGACTTTTTCATTACATTGCCCTTGCAGCACATAGCATATGCAGCGTCATAACCTTCATCCCCACAGCATTTAGGGAGGGTTCCAGATCTAGGACTCAGTTTTCTATTGCAGCACATGGATTCTGTGGCGTCGTAGCTTTCTGTACCACAGCACCGGGTCATGACACCTTCTTTCTTCTGCACTGTTTCTTCACAGCACATCTGCGTGGTAGGATCGTAAGCTCCGTTGCCACATTTAACTGAGGAAAGAGTTAAACATACATAGTAGTTATAAAGAATTGTTTCATCGCATAACACATGAAGTGAGGCGTTTATAATACATGCATTATAGTCCACGGATGGATTGGTTATGCATATGAGGACTGTAAACCTGTATTCATACGCACTGAAGAAATAGTTCTTCTTTTAGGTGATGACATTGGCTATTAATAAATATTATTATATACATTATACACATATACTTGCTATTTCGGATATTACGATAGTACTTTTTTTTCAGACAAACTATGCAATAAACGTCTTTTAAACATATTATTACCAGAAATGTATATTTCAAAAGGATATTTTCCCTACGCTATTCCTTTCTTGTTGCGGGTCCGTGGTACGACAACATGATGACGAAATATACTTCGACAAAACTGAAATCATCCAACCTTAAAATTAAGGTTAATGACTAAGTTGCATTAATACGTACACATCTTATTTACTGCTGTCAGAAGCTGTAACAGCAATCTTGAAATTTATCGATTTGGGTTTTTTCCCAGTTCTTTCCACATTCTAAGCCTAAGACGTATTATTGTACATTTGCAAATGTTGCAGTTTATTCTGCTTGGTAGGCTTGCTCGCACATTTGCAATCCTATTTCTATGTATAAGGCTTAAACGTCACGTCTTTTCTCTGCTATGTTAATCCTTTGCATAGTCTGTCATTTTTAGATTTAGTCGGTCCTAATTTTATATTTTGCGTATCCGTCATAACACATTATAGATAGATTCTAGAACAATTTTTATGCGATGTAATGGAAAATTCGAACATTAAGTCCTTTTTCATAAGCTCTACTCGGAATTCTTTTTCATTATATTGGTAAGACTGCTTCTGCATGTAATCGATTGGTACACGTACTCTTAACAGAAAACATATCTCCTAAGTGAAGAACACACCAAATGAAAATAACAAACGATTACACTAATAAGTAGCATTGATAGTAAAGTAGATCTACATGCATGGATATCCCAACTAGTCAAGTTTTAGCCCGTCGTTGTTATTTCTATAAAGACAGTCAATGTCTTCTGAAAAAAGTTGATTATACCAGAGTATACTATAATGGCCTCAAAAGTTGACAAGATGCTAGGTCACCACTAAGAACACCAACAGGATAGTGTAACTGTTAAAATATCCACCCGTCCTTGATGTTATTGTTGACTATCAAAAAAGAACAAGGAGTATGTAAGGGGACGGAAAGGGAGAAAGGGATTGAATGGATGGATCATACCACAGGACAAGCAAAGACACCCATTACGACACCTATTACCGTGGGCCAAAATGGGGGGAAATGGAACACGAATGTTATATCAAATCAACGAACTGCCCATGGGGAAAGGGAACATACATCTAAAATATAAATTATAACAACATAGCGTTTGACAGCCTTGGAACTGTCAGTAAAAAAGACTGGGGGTTAAATCGATTTAACAGCTAACCAACCTCACATTTAACCGCTATAAAGTTTCTAATAACGACTAACTGTTCCCCCAAAGATGAAATAGATTTTGGACGAATCAAAACAAAACTTCCGTTGGGAAGATTTCTTCGAAATAATCATAATCTTTTTCAGTAGTGTCTCTATAGTGTAATTGCAAGCTATGTTATATTATCCGTTTTCCTCTTTCCGACTTGTCAAATGAAAAACGTTACGAGATTGGAACTTTTTTGTCCTCTTTACTTTTGGCGCGGGATTCACGTTATTGATTGGACATTTTGAATTGGAATATAATTCGGGAAATTGATACAAGTCTTCCATTAGAAGAATTTAGGAACCCGAAAAGCATCTAATAATTCGGGAAATATATCATGGGTACAAATAGCGGGTAAGCACTCTTTGTATAGTGAATTAATAAGTATTACTAGTATATATGGATATAAAAACCCTTTAACCCAATTATTGACTGTTCTGGGGCTATGTTCATACTTACTGGTCATTCCGCCACCTGGTTCTGAAAACAGAAAACAAAGCAATGTTTATAGCATGTACTTGTACGTGTCAAATCCACGTGATTACATCTCACTCTTATATCCTGTGTTCTAATACTGCCAACATTACTTGTGGACACGTTTAAATCAACATTAATTCACCAGTGTTATGTTGCTGGATATTTCACGGAGATTATCTTTTAATCTTGTCAACATTACGTAGGAATAAATGGCCCATAAATGCTTACGTTAAAACCGCACAGCTGTTCGATCTTTCTCTGTTAAAAACAATGCTGCGTTCGCCCTCAACACTTCACAGCTTGTTCGCTGCTGACTGTTATATATTTACATAACAGCTTTACGATTTCTAGTCAAATAATGCTCTTTGTAATGTTCTTTTGATGTTGATCGTTGGAATGTACGTTCGTCAGTCTTGCAGAGGGTGGTTGAACTTGTAGCAGTTATTAGATGAGGCCACATTGCGACATCTTGCCAAAGGCACGTGACATAATATAACAACGGTCAAATAAACCTGACACAGGACCAACCAATCCTAGTACTACCCTTGCGGGTGAAGGGAATGGAGTTACTGGCGCATTTTTACAGACTATGGTTTGTCACGGCTAAGGCCTTGGTCAAATTGATATTTCATAGTTCCACTCAACTTAGGGCGTAAATTAATTAATGCATTATGTTGTATAGTCATGTGTGAAATTGTTTTCAGTTATTTTAGAATATATTATGCTATAAAATTGACCAATGAGAAACTGTTCAAGCGTATGACATACATATATACGAGTGTTAACCGAAATGCAATACCATTGCTATCACGACACGTTTATGCAATGTTAATTTATTGAATATTTTTATGTACACTAATCACCACGGGGCACCAACAAGGCATGACGAAGGAAATGCCACACATAATGTGCACAGCCCTAACACAGCACTAGATCTAGAAGACACTAAGCAATGGTAAACGTGACATGGAGCAATACAACAGTCAACAGGAGGTAAAAGCGAGTCAGGGACGGTCGGAGTAAAATTGCTGGGTCAACCTTACCAAATAATGGCGGTTGGCATGTGTGTCCACAACCGTTTGAACAACACTTCTTGTTTCCGTCGCAACTTTCGTCATTTTGGCACATTTCAACACAAATCCCCGCACCCATTGGTTTAGGACATTTTCCAGCTTTCACTGCAAACAGGGCAATATATGATGGTCAAAGGGCGTTAATCGTCAGTTTAAAAATGCCGGTTTCGTGTTATAAGACAAAATAATCGATGGAAAATGTTTAGTAAATGATACATGACATTTGTGTACTCAGTATTTGTCAGCTCAATGATCCGTGGACTTTATCAACGTTTGTTTTCTCGATTGATTGATGTACTGTGTCTCCTAAATGATTCACGAACTAAGTATCCTAAAGTTATGACAGTGCCCCTGATCAACGTCTGTGCAGTGTCACTTGAATATTTAATGGAATGTGTCTTGTAAGCTATCATGGTCTGCGTCGCTTAAATATTTCTTGGACTAGTTTGCTCAATAACTAATATATGGAATACTTAATATAAATAATTCATGTATTGACTCTAGTTCACAGACTGAGTTTACTAAATAATTTATGGGCTTTGTCTCTCACATCTCTCACACACTATCTGCTCTGTATCCTCTAAACGATTCATTAAATATGTTAGAACAATTTTGATAATTGTGCTTATGTATTCATGGTCTCCGTCAACATAGTTTATCGATGTGAAGTTGGCAGTAGAAGTAGAATTAAGGATGACACGCAGGGGGATTTAATGGATGGAATACATCACGGAGCTAGCATCAATAGCCCGAAAGGAGAAGAAAATAACACGAACACTATATCAAGTGAAAGAATTGCACATGGGGATGCATATAAAACATAAAGAGAAATAAGAATTATACAGCGATTGACTGCCTTGGAACTGTCCGTACTAGGATTCGTGCCATTCATAATTAAAATTTGTACCGGGTCAGGACACTCTTCGGCAATTTTTGAAGCCGTTTATGAGAACCATGTCCCTGCTAGAATAGTACGTTTCGCCTATTTAACTTTAATATCCCTTTCCACAATAAAGGCAACTTCATTTAAGATTCGTTCGAGTTGTTACAATTTTTTTAACTCATCTCATGTATGAGAAATTACTGCTCTCTGTTTCATAGTTGATAAAAAGGAGTACAGAAAGTAAAACATATATACATGTATAGAGATATTAAGTATGGCTCAAAAATCCCCATTTTCATATTTTTAAGATACAAATTCCCCCAAATTGCTTATCGGGTATCAGTCCCAAGTAAGTGTCTAGTGCTCGGCGGGTATATAGTTTTGCTGGATGTTTCAATGATACAGACTTCTGTTTAATGTAATACCAATATTTTGATTTGTTTATGAAAATATATTAATGTTCTAAAAAGGCGGCTATTAATCAAAATGTTAGACCTCATCTGTCAAATATTGTCATATCCGCTTATAGGAAGAAACATTCTTGATAAACCGAGAAAATATTAACAAAATAGTTGCAGATTCCAGTAGAATGAATGCAAATACGTGGTATCCAAAGTTTGGACGCATGATTTTATTTTTGCTCGCCGATTTTTCGAAAGAATACGAAATACTCGGCGCAGTTCAGTAGAATAAGTTTACAGACCTTTAGGACAAACGGGACAGCATTCTCCTTCAGGAATTACAGCATTGTCACAAGCAGGATTTGCACACCGCACCAAAGCACACTTATCTGAAACAAATTGTGGACAACATCAACATACGATACCATCGATTGAGCAACTTCTTTTGGACTAAATGCAGTGCTACAGTAATTTATAAATTTAATAATTGTCGTTTTTACATTTTAATAAGTTCTCGCGAGAAGTGCAAAAGCAATTTAATTATTTATTTCTTGAAAAATGAAAATGCTCCGAAACATGTCAAATTCCGTTTGCCTTTGGAGTTTGTCCTTTGCTTCCTATGGTTTTGCTATCAACATGCCGCACTGAGTTCATAATTCTACATTAATATTTTAAACATTATGTCTAGAATGGTATGGATAGAAACGTAGAAGTAACCAAATAATCCACACAAATGTTGGCAATGTGTTGTCCTGTTCAAAATTTAATACAAAGTAAATTAGACTCTCCGGATATAAAGAAATAGTGGGGACACAACAATGCACTGACGATACACCATTTTCCGGATTTCGGTATATACAGTCGATATCAGCTTTCTTTTAATTACAACAACTTACAAAAAAATGGCGTACAACAAATTGTTCAAAGCGATGGCCGTTGCTTTCATATAAGAAAATATATTATACCCGATAGAATGTGCATGTAAATAAAATATTAAATATGTTTATATGTCTATATTCGTTTATAAGTGAACTATCAAACGTGATTGAAAACGGATTAAAACATGGCTTACGCTTTTAAAAAAGTTTGTTTAATGAATTCAGTAATTTACGACCACTATGATGAAACATTCTCTTTCAACATTATAATAACAGGACGGTGCTGAGTACTAATGGGAGTTTCACTTACCTATCTTGGGCTCCTTTTTGTCGACAGAGGTCTGCCCCATCATTCCTTAAGAGTACAGAAACAAGCAATAATAAAAGTTCTTCCAAAAACTTAATTTAGTAGATGGCTCTATTATGCCTTTGTTATAGCAAAGTGAAGTGCGTTTACAAAAAAAGATTTTTTAATTGAAAAAAATAACGATTTGATTCAGAAAAAAGACATAATTTTCGTGAATATACCGTGTTATAGTTAATTCCTCTTAAACAATAGAAAAATAGTTTTGATAATTTTGCATTTGTAAGTTGATAAGTGTTGTTGGCAATATTCTTGTGAAAATGATTTAGTATTACACAATGATAGAATTGACCGTACGTTCATTCAATAATTGACAAAATTAATCTCTAAAAATCAATATTTTCGTAGATTCGTCGATTCACATTATTAAACCAGTGATGTCTAATCGCCAATTTGTTTTTTTTAAATTTCATACTCTTAAAAATGCTGTTGAGCCGCAACATCGGTTATGAGCGATTATTTAAGTAAATCATTTAGTGATGCCACCTTTTACAACGTCTTGATCCGAAAATATTAGAATATTACAATGCAGTTAATGTGCATAATGAAAAGACAGTAATTAAAAAAAGAAAATAGTACCTCCACTTTGGCAGGCTGGTATCATTAAAGCCAAAACGACACTTAGGACGACAAAACTCTCCATTTTCTACAGCTGAGAAAACAGTTCCTCCAGCAACAAGAAAACGTAAGATTATGGCAAAGTAAATATTAGGAATGAGCTGTGATGGTAATCAGTGTTTTTATTGATTTGAAGTAAAAACCAACAGACGAAAAGTACCTTAAGCTTAGATAAGTAAGCAAAATATAGCGGTAACATATGTGGAGATTAATCCGCAATAGTTTAAAACCTCTGAATCACTTTACTCAGGCGAAACTTCTCCACGGATTGTATCTATTAACAACTCTCAAGACCGCTGATCAAAGTGCATTTGTCGACCTAACAACGCACAATTTCAACCCTAATCAGGGACAATGTACGCGCTCGATCTACTTTTCATCGACACCACTCGGAACAGATCGGCAGTTATTAACATACTGCCGAGTAGTTACGAGTGCATCGACACTAGACATGACGTCACTATCCAATGGTGCTGTATAAAATCATTGGGTTGTTTCAGAATTTGAAAATAATTCTTGAAATATGTAAACATAGACAAGTAGATGCTCTTAAAATACAAATATAGTTGTACTCGTAGTTATAGAAATATATATCACCGCTGCCCCAAATTAGAATGTTCCTATGGAAACTAACTGTGCTTCACTTATAGTCGTCTTATTCTTATTCTGTTATGAAAGAGACTTTATGTTATCCTTATCCAAAGAAAATCAGATGGACGTAATTGACGCTTTCAATAATACCTCGCGTTATTAAGACTATATTTTGAATATTGATAATGAGTTTTTCCACCCATGATAAATAAATTGTATCCACCAGAAATACAACTTTCGAAAGCAAACACCTTGGATACACATGCCTCGTTTCTTGACTTGGACATTTCTATAGATTATGGTATTATTACTCCAAAAATTTACGAGAAACGAGATGATTATGACTTTGAGATTATAAACATTCCGTCACTCGATAGCGATATTCCCGGAAGTCCCTCCTACGGTATATATGTATCTCAACTTATACGGTATCAGAGGGCAAACAATAATCTAAAGGACTTTAATAAGCGTAACCTTCTACTTAGAGGTAAACTTCTAAAACAAGGCTATCGTTATCATAAATTATGTAAAAGAGAGAGAATACTACAGGGAAAGCCACATACATAAGACAGTGCCTCCCCACGCAGATCTCCGGAAAAACAACAATCCACAAAACATAAGGCACTAAAGGAGGTCAAACGGTACACATATTAAGGAACTGAGGCACAAGGAATGGCCCAGCAAACCACAAGGAATAACTAGGAAAATCAAAGTGGACAGTAAAGGGAGGGGGAGGTGGGAATAAATGGATGGAAAAGATCACAGGACATGTCAAGACAACTGGCCTTAATAGGCCAAAAATGTGCAGGAAACAATATGAATACTGTATAAAGTGACAGAATTGCCCAGGGGAAAGGGAAATACAAAACACATTCATAACACAAACAGAAACAACAATCATATCACTTGATAGATTTTTACCCCTGTTTTTACTGCACGCCGGACACTAATGTTTTGAGACTAAATGAAGTCATATCTGTACACCGTTCTTAGTATGGCAGGAAATGACAGATGATAATGTCATTAAGGATTGTGCTCGGGACTAAGTAGGCATTAACTTTTGCTCTGGAACCAGCAGAATATGTTCCATTGAGTATCTTAAAACTATTGACCAGCTCTTTTGGGATTGTGTTATGTTTTGGTTTCTATGATGTTTCGGGTTTACGATGGTGTTTTCCTTGTTTCATTTTGTTCTGTCCAGTGTTGTCTATGTATGACGAAGTATTAGATCGGTTGAACATTTTAGTTGTTATCAATCGGCCAACCCCATTCCTGTCATTATGTACATTGGGTCATATATATCAGTTGAATTTCTACAGGCTTCTTTCTTCATTATGACAGCATTTCATAAAATTATATTTATTGTCCTAATGGTAATAATCAATTAGGTATATCTGGGAGGCACTGTCTTATATATGTGGCATTATCTGTACAGTCTAGAGTTTAGCCCCAGAATTTCCATCAGAACTGATCTGAGCCATTATCATATCTCTTGAATTACCATGAAGTCAATTAGGTTCAATATGGCTAGATTCACAACATGCAGGCAATAAAGTTCTGATCACCATCTGATCAGCCCACAATATAAACAACTGAAGAGGTTTCTGTTTACTGGAGATTTATGAATATATTTCTGATTCTTTGTCCATCTCAAATCAATGCAGATGAATATAGCTGCAAGATCATGATTTAACATATTATGTGAGCCAAATTATTATATTTCATTTTGAACAAAGGAAATCAAAACGAATGTTTGATGATACACCACAGCATGGGGCTCGTCACAAGAAAAAGACCACTTATGTCAACTCCGAAATCAAAGTCAAATGACAACTGACAGATTTGACAAATAAGGCATACATTTAATTGTCTAATAATAAAGGAACTGCAGTCATTTGTATATATTTTTCCCCATCTTTATATATGGTTTATTTCATTTAAGTCTAGTAAGCCATATGGCCCATGAGGACACACAAATATATACATAAATACAAACATAAATCTATGAGACGGAGAAGGAACACTATAACACATATTCAAACATATAACGTTATAGTTGAAGAACAAGCTGAAAGTGTAATAAAACATACATGCTATAGCGAAAATATATGTGTATGAAATAATAATACATATAAATACGCGTATATATACTATGTTCTCAGTCATTACTATAGTATCGTAACAAATGTGTAAGATCAATATTGTTATACTGTATGTAAATATATACATTATTTTATGTGTATTTATTGTAAACTTCTTATCTATATATAACATTGCAACGTGCAATATTTACATACATTTGTGAAGTCGATGAAAAACATTTAAAACAAAGTTTGTTTGATATATTCATATAACAGTTAAATTAAATGTCTTTTCGTATTTCCAGCGCTTTGAAAATGAATACGCTTAATTTCTTCATGACAGTTTCGTTTTGATTTTCAAATAAAAACCTCAATTTTAACATACTTGGTCTTTTCCAGTAATAACTCTTTATATACAGTTTACGGAGTTTATTATAAAGTTCACATTCGAGAATGAAATGATATTCGTCTTCCAACTTATCACAATAAATTCACGTTCTATTTTCTCTTTCTAGTTTTGGTCTTTGCCATTTGCCGGATTCTATTCTTAGGTTATGAGAGAATACAACACGTCTAGTCATAGCAATTCTAAATTTAGGAATATTAGTATAAAGGAATTTTTGGAAGCCAAAATGAATTATTCCAAGATAAAATTTCAAAACAACAACTGGCAAAGGTATCATCATTTAATTTTATAATTGAATATCTTTAGATGACATGACATAAGTTAATTCATTTAAATATATAACACATATTGTATGATATAGACTTGCCTCGTAGTGAGTAGCTAACAAATTAAATTAAAGTGGCAAAAACGGCCATGTTGGCTTGTACTCCAACGGGTAACAGCTGTTGGAGGTGAAACGCCTCACGCAAGGAAGCAACCGAGGGCATATAAGATTGATGTATCAAACAATTTCAAATAATTTCAAATATTTACTGTAACCCTAAACAGAGTACCTACTGAGTACTTAATTATCCGGTACGTTGCCTGTACCACGTAATACGAGACCGAGTACACTCCGAGTACTCATATGAACCGGGTACACTCCGAGTACCCATATAAACCGGGTACACTCCGAGTACCCATATAAACCGGGTACACTCCGAGTACCCATATAAACCGGGTACACTCCAAGTACCCATATAGACCGGGTACACTCCGAGTACCCATATAAACCGGGTACACTCCGAGTACCCATATAAACCGGGTACACTCCGAATACCCATATAAACCGGGTACACTCCGAGTACCCATATAAACCGAGTATGCGCCAGATACTCTTAAAAGCCAGGAACCATATAAAGAACCAGGTCTACAGTAAGTATGTACTTTAGCCAAATGTGCCTTATCTAAACATATGAGCCCTTTTAAGAAATGCCTAATCACTGAGTCAACGCTCTGGACAAGTCTTAAACGCTCATAAAAAACTACAGTCAAGTGACTGAATTTGGTAACCACAGGGTCCTCAGTCTCGACGGGTAACAGCTGCAAAGACCGAGAGAAAACCCCGTGGAAATGCAAAATATATGTTTCTGTATTAAGTAACTGTTAATAAAAATAGTACATTAGCCCTCGATTACATCCAAACAATAGAATTTTCCACCAACATGACATTATAAATATATAATAAATGATGAATAATAATATGAATAATAAAGAAGTATATGTTGAGGCAAGACCATATCTTAATAGTAGTTAGTGTTTGTTGACGATTCGCTCGCCATGATTATGACACGGCTTTGGTCACTGGCAAAATGTCTGGTATCACATCCTGTACAATACAAATCCTTGAATAAACATACTACATAACACATCACACCGGGTAGAGGCTTTATGTATTTCCCGTCAGTCGCCGTTGAATGTGTTTCACAACGCGAAGCTTATATCTTCCTGAAGAAAACTATTTACTTAATTAGCACTTATACCACTATTGCACTACAACACGGAATCAACATCGCTCCCCTACGTACAAATCACCTGCGCTCGACGAGTTCCTCTGAATGAATTACGTGAATATTGGGTACTATCTGATGCCGTTTCCGTCCTCGTTGTTACCATATTGCACAATCTGATGTGATATCGTGTATAGCTTACTTTCCAGTGCCAACGCCAATGTGACCATGTCTCTGTTCTGACCATCATACATTTGGTAATGTGACTGACTCAATTCCAAACTGTAATAGTAAAACACTGATCGGCAGATTTATGAATCATAAGCACATTTATAAGAGTATCGGCTAACTGCCGAAAACAACAAATACAAAAACAAAATAAAAATAACAAGATTATTAACATTGAGGATTTACAACAATGCCTAGTAATAACTAAAAGGGTGCGGTAGGGTGGGTTTAATGGTCGTCGTAAGCTGACCAACAAGCAAGTGAACCGGCGTGGCAGTCATGTGACGGTCCCGCTCCGTGGACTACGTTTCACGCGAGACTTACCATGGAAACGATATAGTGTCGCCGGGTCGCGATAGACGCGTTGTGTATATATAACACCCGGCGAGCACGTGCAATTTAACTATAATAAATTAGATTAATGCATAGATGAATTAATCTTTATTATTCCAAGATAAAATTTCAAAACAACAACTGGCAAAGGTATCATCATTTAATTTTATAATTGAATATCTTTAGATGACATGACATAAGTTAATTCATTTAAATATATAACACATATTGTATGATATAGACTTGCCTCGTAGTGAGTAGCTAACAAATTAAATTAAAGTGGCAAAAACGGCCATGTTGGCTTGTACTCCAACGGGTAACAGCTGTTGGAGGTGAAACGCCTCACGCAAGGAAGCAACCGAGGGCATATAAGATTGATGTATCAAACAATTTCAAATAATTTCAAATATTTACTGTAACCCTAAACAGAGTACCTACTGAGTACTTAATTATCCGGTACGTTGCCTGTACCACGTAATACGAGACCGAGTACACTCCGAGTACTCATATGAACCGGGTACACTCCGAGTACCCATATAAACCGGGTACACTCCGAGTACCCATATAAACCGGGTACACTCCGAGTACCCATATAAACCGGGTACACTCCAAGTACCCATATAGACCGGGTACACTCCGAGTACCCATATAAACCGGGTACACTCCGAGTACCCATATAAACCGGGTACACTCCGAATACCCATATAAACCGGGTACACTCCGAGTACCCATATAAACCGAGTATGCGCCAGATACTCTTAAAAGCCAGGAACCATATAAAGAACCAGGTCTACAGTAAGTATGTACTTTAGCCAAATGTGCCTTATCTAAACATATGAGCCCTTTTAAGAAATGCCTAATCACTGAGTCAACGCTCTGGACAAGTCTTAAACGCTCATAAAAAACTACAGTCAAGTGACTGAATTTGGTAACCACAGGGTCCTCAGTCTCGACGGGTAACAGCTGCAAAGACCGAGAGAAAACCCCGTGGAAATGCAAAATATATGTTTCTGTATTAAGTAACTGTTAATAAAAATAGAGATATGCCCTCGATTGCATCCAAGCAATAGAATTTTCCGCCACGAAATAAAAAATATAACAACTATAACGTCTTATTTTAATTTAAATTCCTATTTTTTATTTTCCGCCAAAATTCTCAAAAAAGATTACTCAAAATTCCCTCACGAATGCTATCAATGTAAAATTCCAGACCGACGTCTGATAAATGAACGCCGTCATTTCGATAGAAGCCGGGTGTAGTAGCGTCGATATCGACCGTAATGTGTGTTTTAGAATGTTTTCGCCCCATCTGATTAACGCGTTTACGTTTTTTCTCTATTGCTTTTACGTTACCGGCTTGTTCTCCCCAGGTAACTCTAGGGAGAATGTCGACCCATATAATTAAAACTTCTGGGAATGCTTGATTTATGTAGGAAATTGCGTCTATGATTATTTTAAAAATGCACTTTAACGAATGTTTCGTGAGGTCGTTGCCGCCTAGGTTGAGAAGAATGGCTTTAGGACATGTCCTGAATAGGGCGGGAATTTGTAGTGAGGTAATAAGATTGTCTAGGCTCATACCCCGCTTGCACCACCAAGCCATGGATAGGTTGTCTGGTAGTTTCAAGTTCGGCATTCCTCTGGCGGCGGCACGTACCCCAGCCCAATATGGTATAGAATCACCAATAAGCCATACGTCTGTAAAGACATGATAGAGAAAGAAAAACACACTAAATTCCGATATCCCTAAAGTCATACCGACAATTCACTATGGGGCATATCTACAGATATATATACTTAAATGAAGCACTTATTAACGAGACTGGATTTTAACTTATAAAACGAGATGAAAACAATATTACAGTTATATCTCGCAATGGGACCACCCTTACTTAGGACCCTTATAAAATGGTATCGCTCTTGTGTTGGTCCGGACATTAAGGTACAATTAGTAATTACCTATTGACCATGAACCTGACAGATTTGATCTTAGTTTTGGGTTGGTTTTACTATTGAGGTGGTCCCTAAGATGAGGTTTTACTAAAATTATGTGCTATAATAGGAAAGCGTGGCTTCGATTGAACCTATATCCTTATGTATGTGTTATAAGCCGATGAGTGCCACCTTCCTAGTTTCATAATTGCTGAGTCAGGCAGTCCTTTTAAGGCTAATTGCGTGGCCCTACCTATACGAAAACTATGAGTTTTAACGTTTGAGCGATTAAATTGCGAACGGTCGATACATTTTCTCAACACTGCTGAAAATTGATATCTGGTGGCTACTGACCCGTTACTATGGGTGAACAGAGGACCGGTTTGAAACGGCTTCGAAGAAAGATATTTCTGTAACGAATGCACAGGACAAATGGATTCATCTCGTTCACATGGCAACTTTGATAATACCGGATTACCGCGTTGGTTTGTTTTAGATCTACCCATGGAAATTAAAGCACGTTTGTTTGGTAAATCTAGAGTTACCTCTCTTGATTGTATCATGTTAGCTTGGCCTTTAGTTAAGACAAGTTCTCCCACGCGAAAGAGGCCAAAGTATGCCAGACAGAACATAGCCTTAAATAGTTGCGTTTCGTAAACATCGTGACAAATCGTGGGTAAAAGCTTACATATTTCTTTTAACATGTCAATAGTGATCGGGGCTCTAGTATCAAATGTGCGGCGTGATCTATGACAGCCCTCCAATAGCTTTTTTACAATAAAAGCCTGAGAGAGATCGGTCCAATTGTTAAGTTTATGTACAAATGACAGACCAGAAACATAAGTGGTTATCGTTCTAGCTGACAAGGCCTTTTCAAAACAATACGTAATAAACAAAACCACCTCGTTCAGCGGAATCGGCCAGTTATTTGGTAAGTTGTACACACTCCTAAATGATTGAAACTTGTTCTTCGCTGTATTATATGTCAAAGCAGTATTTTCCGCTATTCCTGCACTGGCCAGGTATTTAGATCGACTTCGAAGATGTTCCAAAGAAAGTTCGGTACTACTGCTGGGTTTAGATCCGCCTCCGGAGCTAGTGTTCTGAACCTTTCGAACTGAAAACGAGACAATGCGTCGCTTATTTTATTTTTTGAACCACTGATGTGTGAGGCTTTTACCCAGCAATTATATTGTAAACACTGCAATGTGAATACCCTCATTAGCTTCATAACCGCGGGTGATTTAGATGTCATGGTATTTAGTATATGGACTACTGCTTGATTATCGCAGTGAAAGCGAATTTTCTTGTTTATCAATTCGTTACCCCATATAAACGTGGCCACTACGATTGGGAACAGTTCGAGCACTGTTATATCGTTCGTAAAACCCCTTTCATGCCATACGTCCGGCCATTTCGCGTTACACCAGTGCCCCCTGAACCAAATACCAAAACCTATAGCCCCCGCGCTATCTGTATGAAATTGCTCGTCGTCGTTAGACACCCAAAAGCGGTCGTGAAAGACTGAGATACCATTATGTCCCCTGAAGAGACGTAGCCACATACAGAGATCTGATTTCATTTCCTTATTAACGCGCACGTGGTGATTTTTACGTTTAACACCACACGTTGCATCTATAAGGCGCCTGCAAAATGGTCTACCTATAGGTATAGCTCGGCAACAGAAATTCAAAGACCCAATAAGTGACTGTATGTCCTTTAACTGTATTTTTTGTTTCGACTGAACGTTTTCAATTTTTTGAATCACTTCTGCTATTTTCTCGAGCGGTATCCGAACCTCCATTTTAATCGAATCGAGTTCTAGACCTAGAAAGACAATAACTTGAGTCGGACCTATGGTTTTATCTTGCGCTAGCGGAACTCCCAGAGTGTCCATAATTGATTTAAATAACACCAGCAACTCTTTACAAGACGTGTAAGTAGTTTCGCCTCCTAAAAAATCGTCTAAATAATGTATTAGGTGGCCCGATTTCATTTTGGATTTAACACAAAACTCAAGGAAGGTTGAAAACTTTTCAAATAAGCTAGGGGATATACTGCAACCAAACGGAAGAGCTTTGTCG